>LR736875.1:1881824-1917036 GCA_902654985.2 Oryctes borbonicus
AATGTCTTTCGGGTGATGTCGTGTAGTTAATATTTTACTTGACGTTTGGCTGACCATGCGGTCAGCTTCTTCAGAAGATTTCTAAAGACTAAGTCTCAGTCTTTAGAAATCTTCTGAAGAAGCTGACCACATGGTCAGCGAAACGTCAAGTAAAATATTAACTACACGACATCACCCGAAAGACATTTCTACTATGGATTACGATCGTGAAAGCCTACACTCAAAAATAATTCTATTTTATATTTGCGATAATTTATCAAACCAAATATCGCTTTTTAGCAAGTAAAGTTCCCTGGGAAGCTCACTAATGTCAGTTCTTTAGTTGCTAGATCACGTGTCCCTAGTAAATTATTATATTATTAGATAAAAAAAAGCTTTTAGCTTGAATTGTGTCTGAGAGAGTACATGTTTAACTGTGTGTTGTATTTTAAAAGTAATTTCAAGCGTAAACAACGTTTCGATTTAATTGCAAGTTCAATCATTTGAAAAAACGCGTGACGCGCTAGCATAGAGAGCGCGCGTAAACGTCACAAAAATTATACATCAACAACATGCAAATTCTCTATTGACTAGGTGCCTTGGGTGTATCCCAGATTCGCTACGTGTACCTTCACTGCCTTAAGGAAGAATTAATATAAATTAGCACCACTTTACTCCGGGGAATTACATTTTTTCCATTAATTCTTAACACACGCTCGTAGTTCAATGCCACTTACAGCTCTCGCAAGACATTTTTCGTCAGCACTCCGGCTCGACTGCCCGCTAGACATCCGGCACAAAGCGCAACACTGACGAGGATCCGGTGTATTGAACTATGGCTTATTCTCTTATAGTACGGTATTAAACAACGTTTTAACGTACACCGGACGCTATGCAGTAATTCTACAAGAACTGTAATATTCTCTGCGTCTAGGTTTAAATATCACCTTTAATACGAGAATTATTGTAGGTAATTTATTTTTGGAAAAAATGTATAACCTTGACCAGGTGTCTTCATTTTCTAAGCAGAGGATATGTAAATTAACGTGTGTTTTTCTCTATCGTGAGCAAATATGTAGGACTTTTCCAATTCAACCTGTTTTCTATTTACGCGAAATGCCACTCCCCTTCCTTCCCCTTCTTCACTACGCTTAGCAAGTAAGATTTTCACTTTGAAGCAACAAATTCGGATTACTTGTTTAATATGTATACTGCAACTCCGGCCGCCCCTGATATTATTCCTTATTTGAAACATCCAATTTCATATCTAATGTTCATTGTAGAATTGCAAACACATGTTTTTGTCTTTTTCTCTGTAAGCAATTGAATTTTCTCATCTTTTTCTTTGCGAAATATAACGGACAACCCCATTACCATAGCGCAGCGCATTGCTTACTTGTCTCTTCAACATTTCTTGCAGAACAGCACGCAGATATAGTCTAACGTGAATTATTTTCTTCTGTTTCAGAACCACCGCCACCTCCCGATCCCGATTACCCGTATTACCACACCGAAGAACACATCGCGGCGGAAGCGGAATTCATCAAAACAGTATTCGAAAAGTTCAAGCATTTGGACAACACGCCCGTCGTCCGAAGAAAAATAACGCAAACGCGCCGCGCGGAGACGCATATCACCTACTACGGTAGAAATCAGATCGTCATCGAGGATATGTTCGATGACCTTAACATGTACAGAGTTCCTATTCACGTAGTCGTAAGCCCGAGAGTCTCAGCCCATCTGTCCTTCGCCTCCCAACCTAAAATCAAGGAGCCCATGGATACGTGGGGCGGTAGTGACATCGTAGACATCGTAGTGCCCCAAAAGGATCCGTTATTCTTTTTGCGGCCGAAAAAACCGCCTCCTCCAGTTAAAAGTGCTGCACCGGCGAAAGCTCCAAGTAAATCGATTAAGCAAGAGAAACATCCGAAATTACTGAAAGCGCTCACAGCAACGACCGCGGCTACCACTACGGCTTCCACGGCTACCGTAACTACGAGCGTGAATTCGGCTGAAAAAGCCAAGTCGTACAATATCGCCAAGTTACTATCCACAACCACAATATCTCAGAATACAGTGCCTAAAACGGTTAGTTTAGTAACCACTACTTCTCAAGTTCGATTACCCACACGTATCTCGAACGAAGTTTCGTTGGTAGCGAAATCATCCTCAGTGCCGAAATCGAATCCTAGCGGACCGCTTTATACAAATATTATGTACAGACTTCCTATTTCGACTCAGAACACTACGCAAAAACCTACTATGAGTCAAGCTACCTTGCACAGGTATCCTCCTAATAGACCTCCTATTCAACACACTTCACATCCGCCTTTTCCTTATATTAAAGAGGATCCCGATAACGCGCCGTCGTTAACACCGGCCGAAGTTGCCCCAACGCCGCCTAAGATCTTACCACCCACCCCTTCTTCTTCTTACGCCACTATGTCGTATCGATTACCGGCACCGCCCGTACATAATCAAAACGAGATTTATTTAAAACAGGAAAAGGATATGGAAGATAATTTATATTCACATCCGCAGTATAATAGGCCAGTGAACGGTCCTAGTATGTCGTATCAAAATCACGTATATAGGATGCCTTTATCGAAACCACAAACGCAGCTAGGTTACAACCAATTGTACCCGACCCAACCTCCGAGATATCGGCCGCCTCAAGAGCGAAAAAACAACGCAATAAATCACCAACAGTATTATAACACGAATCACCATCAAAACGGAATGAGATATAGAAGCGTGAGCGGTGGAAGTATGATGGTTCTTCCGAATTCGTCCGGAGGACAAGAAGGAAGTTTGTTGAGCCAGATACCGCCGCCGCCAAGTATGAATCAGATGCCCGCGACTCATCTGTTGCAGACCATGAATCATAGTTTAAGTCATCATCAGTTACCGAGTAATTTGAACCATCACTCGCAACAAAATCATGTCAATTCGATGTATATGAACACCACCAAGCAGCCTACCATAGAAAAAATGTCACCAATTTCTTCGGTTCCGTCTCCGTTACATTCTATACCGTCTCCGGTTGAAACGAAACCGCTAAGCTCGCCTATAACTTCCATGCCGCCACCGTTAAATAGCTACAACAATAATTCTTATAATACAAATGCCACTACCCTGTACGATCATTCGTATGCGGATACATACTCTAGTTCTACCAGTTCTTATTCGGATTCGTATCCTTCGTCATACTTACCCCCTCAACCCCAACAGTATATTCCTCCGTACAGCCCGCATTCCCATATGGACATCGATCCTTTCGTCGATCAAATGTTACAGCAAGCGGCCGGTACTAATAATAATAAGCTTAGAGTGAAACAACCTTGGGAATTGAATCAAGTATGAGAGTACCCTTATTACTTGCCAAGAATGTATAGATAACATTTATCAACAGATTGTGTAAATAATAAAGAAGGACGTTCCGTACGTATAAGAATATAATATAGAAATTATATTATATAATTCATACTTATGTATACAGCTAGGATATTTTCCCATAGCAAATTATTTTTGGATACTGTAACGACATCGTTGTCAGTTCTATCTTGTTACTGAAGGCTGAAGGAGCAGTCGAACGAATTGTATGAGACTTACTTTTGTATCGTTTGTATACGTAATAGTTAAATGATTATTATTACATAAGCAGCTTGTTTATTTTTTTCCTTTCTTTGTTATTTATTTGAGAATCTATTTTGTACATAAATTTGTAAAAAAAAAAACAAATAAAGATATCCTATTATACAAATATACATGAAATGTGTACTTCTTTACTGTATAATATGTATCTCCATCGGCGCAGTAATCCATCAACGATCTCTATGGCTAGTTGTAAATCCGGAAAAAAATAAAACGTTGCGCCTCGCATTTCCGGTACGACTTCAATTAATTATCCATAAAAAAATAAAATTATACCTAAAACATTATTATAGCATGTCCCCAGCACCAAAATAAAAGAAATACCGTGAATTTGATATATTTTTCACAGATTCCAATTGCACGTACATGTTTAAACGTAAATTTTAAAGAAATAAATACGTAGATTCGTATTCAAACTTTTAAACTAAAAAATCAATTAAATCTGAAAATACTCCGTCATCTTCGTGCACCGGAGACCAATTCTCGACGCCGTTTTAGGTAATTTATAATTTGGTGGTTGGTTGCATGCACTTCCGGTCCAGCAGTGTTGCCAACCGTGGTAATTTTAATTGTTATCCACATTATCAAAAAGGTAGGTACGTATTTAAATTCAATTATAGATTCTAAAATTTAAAAAACAAAATGTGCCAGTGGCGTCGGGAACTTGAAACAATTAAGGTGCTTAAAATTTATTCTATTGATTTCTATTAAGACTTTACCGCTGTACTCCTTCCAATTGTCCAAACCAAATAAGTATTCACGAAACTAGCTGTAACCTAATCAAAGCCTTGGCACGCTACTGAAGTATTAGCTGATATTCTTTCACCCATCTTTTTCAAATGCCCCGTAATAATAATAATAATAAACGAAAACTGTTCTTTGACGCATATCACGTGACTCATTTTCTCATTTCAGGTGCACTCTATCAATCGATACCGAATCCGATATCTCCAACTGCATCATATTGATCTGTGATTAATCTGTATTGGGATTTTTCACGAGCCAATTTGGTAACTTTTATAATTTCAATCTGGCAACACTGTGTTTTCCATAAATAATACAGCTATTTCATTAAAAAAAAACTAAAATAAGCGTATTTTCTTGACTATGACATATATATAAAAATTTTTTCAAATTTCGTTATTGTTTTATCCGGTGTTTAGGTCTAGAAAGTAGAAAATAAAACCTTTCTTTATTTGTTTTATTTTATTAGCTATATTGCCAACTCCTAAACACACAAAAAACTACAATCAACTTTCAAGAAACAAATTAAAGTAAAAAAAAAACAAGAAATAAAGCACAAGAATTTTATAATGGACACCATGTTGGTTAAGTTTTCAATTACATATTCAATATTAATGACTTCACTATCACTACATACAAATATTAGTATATTCGTGTTGTTATTATTGCTTGTAACTTACTATATCCAATAAACATGTTTTAAATTTCGCGGATGACTTAGGTTGGTAGTTCCGACAATAAAGACTTGCACTAAGAAATTTGGGAAATATAGCAACTTTTTCCGGAACTGCCAACTTAAATAGTGCGTGAAATTTAAAAACTATATCGGTATAAGAGCAAGAATAAGAATAATAATAATAAAACAGTTTACGGGATGATTCCATCATTCTTGACTAAAAATGACGAATTTGAATCGAGTTGCAAGTAGCACGATTCCACTTCATGTCTTATAAATTGGCAAATGAAGAGTATTAGTGATCTAGGGATTTTCTCATTACCAACCTCGGTTATTAAAGCCAATCACTATTTAATAAAATTCCCTCGAAATTGGGATACATCATCTCATTTACATAATTATAATTAATGGACCAATAACAATAATTAGCAATAATATCTTGATAACTTTGCAGAACCCATACGCCAAAGAAACCCTAATTTCGATAAATAGTTTTTGGCCAGTTTAAAGCGGAGTAACTTTGAGCAGCTTTGCTCGAATCAGTTTGATATTAGATTCAATAATGTGATGAAATATATTTTTGATAATCTTTAAGAATTTGTATTTTTATTTCAATCTAATAATGCGGTTTATTTCACTACGTTACAAGCGCTCTCTATGTTTCAACGGTCGAAGTATAGTCGGTAAAGTAGCGCGAACGATCCACTTAGATAGATACCGCTGAATATTACTACTTTCCAACAGAGGAACCTACGTACGAATTTAATTTTGATTTATATACTTTTAACTTTTTTTACGTCATTATTTTTAATATTCCACCAAATTAGCCCATTACACAAGGATAATTATCAGTTAATGTGAAAGTAGAACTAGATTTTCTTGTTTTAGAATTTAAAATGAAGAAGAACCTAACCTTTAACAAAACGAAGAATATTTACCCCATTTAAGAGCAGCGACTTAACTAATTCGAGATTAAAAGTTAGATTTAGATTTTTACCCATCAAATTTAATAAAAGGTACTCAAGCACATCTGTACAAATAAGATTATAGAGTTACCACATGTTATCGTTGTTCTTTATAATTGGGCATCGGAATCTCACTCAAGCCTTTCGTACACTTAAGAATTGTGCTATGTAAGAGTCATGGTAAATTTCAAGAATAATAAATGTAAAAACGCATATGTCATGGCAAAAATAAGGGTCCTCCAAAAACGATGAAGCTGAGTTTACAAAGTATCCTAAGGCGCTTGTATATTTGCCACAATAACCTGAAATGCGATGCTAATTAAAGCAATTGTACTTGCAAAACATTAAATTAGCGTGTACTACTTACCATTATTTAAGTATCATGTAACATGTAACTATGATTGCTAGGTTATGTTTCTTTACTCTCAAATTGTAGTACCAACCTGTCAGTGTCTCCAACTTACGTCACCACAGAAAGACAATAAAATAACTATAGCCACTACATTGATTCAATCTGGTCTTAATAATCCTCCTTCATTTTTTAGCGCTATGACCTACATAAAGATCCACCATTAATTCTTACCATATTTTCTATTCGACTTGAAGCCTTCTTCGTTAATTTAACATATACAACCATCACATAAAATGTTGCTGTTCGAACCAACAGCGGTCTTTAATAAAGATGCGCCAAAGAAACACGACTATAAGGAAAAGAAAAGCCCTTTGACTGAGAAATATCAGCAAAATTTCCCCTTTGGGATGACAAATTACCGAAACAGAAAGAAATTATTAAAATTGAAGAAGCAGGCTAAGTGAATCCAATAGGCGGTTCGGTTACAAGCTGTATCAGATAAAGAAAGTGTGGTGAATAATTTTAAATTGACCGCGCAAATGTATTGATGTGTTTTCCTAACTTACCGACCATGTGAGGTTGGCAAGAGAGCGGTATGATGAGTGGAAGTAACGGATTGATAGATATAATTAAGTGTGTTTTAGTTAAAAACAAGAACCAACTCGGCTACAAAAGAATAAATTAATCTTTGGCATTTTGACAACTCGCCTACCTTCTAGCTTCTATGAGCATCATAGTACCAGACTACCCAGATTTATATCGGTAACATGATCAGAAAAGTACCCGAAGTTGCTACGTCCAATTTAATGTGGCAACACTGCGCAATTGGCAACCCTGTTTCTTGCTTTGCTGTTGATATGAGAGCAATAATAATGAATTTTCGGGCAACATACAATAAATAGCAAACAATCCAAACCGTCAAACTAATAATTGGACCGATTAACTAATCGTAAAAATGGGCTGTGATTCGATATTTGCGCCCTCTGTGATAATTAAGCGAACACTATATATCACACTGGTGAGTTTACGTAATCGATGCAGCAGAATAGCGGAGCAACAATGCCATCATTGCAAGAGTGCAGCCACAACATAGAGAGAACACAGTGCCACTCGGCCGTTTTCAAACAGCCAATTTTTCAATACGTAGCGGTGCTCCATTGACTTGGAAACCAAAAAGCGTCCTCTATTGGTTTAAATTGAGCGTCGCGGTATGAACAGCATTTCAAGGCCATCAAAAGTGGCCCACAGATGTCGTTACTATACTGTACAGCATTCACAATCTAACCTTCTCCAAATACTCATCTCCAATAAATACACAGTTAGAATAATATTGTTGCTGGTGACGGTTACACGATACACATGTAATTTGTAGACCTTGAAAATTTATCGCACTCGCTGCAGTCGCTAATAATAGTTACTCACAGCAAACGACAGTTGGTAACATACAACCAAATTAAATAAGAACGCGAGGATTCCTAATCTAGGGAATTTTTTGTTGCCAACCTTTTAGACACTTCTAAATAATAGCCCCATTACTCTGTTTTCCAGAAAAACGTCTTACAAGCAACGGCGGTAAGTGATGTAAACAGGAAAGCGCGGACAGCGATTCGATTCTGACGTGTATTTTCCTTGGGTATTGTGCATATTGTACTATACTACGGAAGTATACGAAGAAGTCGAATCGTTGTTCGCGCCTCTCCGCTTACATCTTTACCCACCCCCGTTGCTTTACAAGATCTAATAAATTTTCAACTAGAACTAATGTTGATGGAAAATTATTCATAATAATTAGTAAGAAAATGTGGAAAAAGATGTAAATCGAACCTATAATTGACAGGCATGCTTTTCGCCGCGCTGTCAAATTTGTCACTGCGGCAGTCCTAGTTTGCTCGACTTATTATTTCTGCCAGAAAAGCATCTTACAGGCGAAATGAACTTATATAAGAGAAAGTGAGACTTTAAGAATTTCTTGACAGTTGACAGTTATTGTAATTTTATAATTGATGCACGTGTTCTGTTCGCACTAACTAAAAAATCTTCTTTTGAGGTAATTGTTGACAAATAATCTCTCTTCCTCGTATTACTCAAGAATTCCCGCAAGAAAGGGATTTTCCCGATCATATATCGTCAGTATCTTAAGCTAGGTTAGGCAATTCTAAACTGCCAACTTAAAAAAAAAATCCTCTAAACTATGGCTTTCTACAAATCCTTAACAACTTATTATAGTCCAGCAACACCTACAGAAGTGGTGGTATCTCTACCAATGCACCTCAAAAATATATTAAAGTTAAGATGTCGCCACGTCAATCAACGTTGCCAACCAACTTCAAATAAAATAGAAAATTCGCTCTGCCAGGCAAGTGGGGTGGGGTGCTGAAGTGCGTTCGAAAGCAATGGTTGCTGTGTCACGTGATGCTCTCTTCCCTTGCATTTATGAACGAAGAACGGTGGTATTCAACGTACGGTTTAAATTATAGATTTTGTCGTAAAAACAAAACACAACCTACACACGTATGTTTTTTGGACAGTTTTTGCCGTGTTTAGCAAATAGGATAAGGAGCATAACTATGATTCCAAGTTTTCTATTTTCGAACGCACCCCACCGGACGCAACTATTGTAGAACAGTTGTCAGAGCGTTTGCTTTACCTTCGGCTACATCGAATGATACGTCATGATACATCGACAGTATTAGAAAGCGAACGGCTTAACGCTTTTATTTTCAGCTACTGACCTGGAGCATGTTGAGCAGTATGCCGTCCAACAGTGACATGAAACGTAACATCCAGCGGAGGAACTAATTCCACTCAAGTGGATGGATAGCATATTTGGAATCAAGTATCAGAAACCGGTGAAAATAATTACTCGGCTTTCCAAGAAAATTCCATCATTTCTGAAACTTAATTTTTATTCACTATAAGAAAAGAGTTAGTTTATGATTTGAGCGCGTTCTTAAATAAAAAATCCCTCATTTGCAATAAAACTCCCTTTCAGCATTAAACTTCTGTAAAGGGAGAAATTCCCTCTGATTGGCAACACTGACGCACCATAAAGTAAAATGTCATTGAAACGGAATGTCGATCATTGGTCGATCCTAAGCCCCCTCCATATTACTACTTTGCTACGCAGAATTACCAATCTCATCGATGTATACCATAAGTTCGATAACCTTGGCGTATATTTCTAAGCACAGAAATCGATGGGAGGCTTATCACTCTGTAAACGTACCAAAGAGACTACGAAGTAAATTCGGTTGCTAACCGTTATAAGCGAGAAAATAAGGTTGTCGATCGGATGTGATTGGGAGTGGGGGTATCACTGCCTACCCGCCCCTCTACTTTTCTACCGGCGACCTCCGTTGGTTTGTAAGCAGTTATGGCGTAACTGTGCAGTCGGTTGTGTTATATCGATTACGTGTTCATGCTACGAAGTGGTTAGTTTTATTGCAAAAAGATCGTACAAGACATATACGATGTCTAAACTTATTTGCCGTTTGTGTTTAAATGACAAAAAATTGATAAATATATTCGACAGTCGGCTAACGAACTCGGAACAGCTGAGAAAATGCATACTATTGGGGACTGGCGTCGAGGTAAGGCATCTTTCCCAGGTATAAACTCCCGCGTCGCCTAGCTTCGGTCAGTCGCGATTATGCATGCCCGACGAGCAGGAAATGTGTATAAAACAGGCTTTTGAAACTACATCCGTTTAAATGCTAATATGCCTAAGTAAACGAACGCTTATGCGTAATAAAATTGTGCAAATATCGTATCTAAATTTACTCCGTTTTAAACGTCGTGTTGTTTTTACTAAAATTTTGCTGTCTTAGTTTTTTTTTCTATAGCATTTTGTAAGTTTCATGTTTCTGACAGAAGTACTAATCATTTATACATAACCTCAATTTTTAAATTGATTAGTTGCAATTAAAAACCATTGCTTCAGTTTCAAATAGCGATAAATTTATATTTAAGTATTGCTTTTGCCTATTTATTTTTCTTTTTCCGTAGGATATTAATAATCAGTCGTATCTAACGTTAGTTTAGCAAATAAATCAGTTCAGTATTGCTGCTGAAGATGATAGTCTAGCTATCGTTCAGTGTAAGTGAAGTGTTTCAGCATAGAGAGCGCTGTTAAAGGTACAAAAGTGAAATGTGTACGACGCGACGTGTGGAAAACTATCCGATGTATAGAGATTGTTTGCTGATTGTTAACCCAAACCTTTTTTGCTTTCGTAAGTTATGCAACACGTAGAGCAAAATAAATTAATTAATAAATTATGATTTTATTCACATTTATTTTATATATATAAAATTAGCGCGTAAATATACGAACGGCCAGGCATCAAATTAATAACCTAGTTTTTTAGTGGTCATCGTTTTTGTAGTTTTTGACTGCGTGCACTCTTTGTCTTTAATTTTTATTTTTGAAAATGAACTTCAATGAAGCCATCCTGGCGGCGGTGCAAGGTCATAGAATGATTTTTGATAATAGTACTGAGGCAGATGAAGCAGCTACTTTGCAGAAAATTGACAATTTTCAGAGGAGATTGTACTCAATTTAGGGAACATTTCAGAGTATCGCCACACTCATCGGTACGGATACAACAAACACCATAACTTCACTTCGAGATTAATCTGCTTCATCGATCAAGAACTTTCGAGCGAATCGACCTCCATCTGACGTGTCTAAATTTAATTACCGAACGATCGCGATTTAGGTACCTCCCAAACGCGCCTGCATTGCATTACCACAGAATTGCCACTGGGATACGAACATTTATCTAACAACTAATCAACTCATTTTTGTTAAATGTCATAAATAACACGGAAACTACGCAAAGCACTCCTAAGCAAGTTTTGATGCCGTCTGAGAACATCTCTTTTAAAGAATCGCTACTAAATGATATTAATATGAAGATACCACAGTGCCATCTACAGTTGACGAGGAGAATTATTAAAAAAATGTAACATGGTACAAAGAATTTTACATAAGCTCTAAACTATCGATCAACAACTGTATTTACTAACAAGTGAACAAATGACTTAGTAGCTTAGTTACTATCGCAAGATACTTGTGAAACATTGCAGCAACCTTATAAATATGGTGCGTCGCTTGGCTAAATCGTTAACTGGCGCCATCTGGAGTTGGCAGGGCATCCAACGTTTTGAAGATCAGAATACCCCCATTCAAGAGGTGTATCACTGTTTCTTCAACCAAACCAGCGGATATGAAGTAACCGAGCTATACGTGTCCTTTTTATAATGGTTTATATTGGTTTGTAACTAGGGTTTCGAAGTTTGTAACATGTTTGCAACCTTAGTAACTGAAGTTGAAAATGTCATTGGCATTCAATTGTGCACGTTTGCCGGTAGTTTTCCGTGAATTATAATGGATTTGTTTATTTCGTACTCGTTTGGTTCTGTTGTATGAAGTTTTCGTTTAAAAATCCTCAAATACAATCTACACGGACAATTTTAGCCGTAGGCTCCAGTTTAATGGGGCGGTCTTTTAGCTGTCGACGGGAATTCGCAATGCAACATTTTTGCTTTAGATAGACAATATATTTTCTCTATTGAAAACGGCTAAAAACGCATTACACCGAAGGACATCAACACACCCTGTGATTACTGTGGCATACCAAGTCTTGAATTCCGTTCTGCAGATGAAAACTTATGTTCGGGTCCACGCCCATGCCCGGAGTTGCCTTTCAATTTATATTATATTATTACGTTGAGAAAGCGCAAGCGTAGTGAAACAATTAAGTGAAACGCCAATGAAAATTCAAGGTCACGCATTTCTATTGCTCGACTGTCGTGGAACGATTGGGTTTAGTGAATGCAGGCACGTTAAAATTATGTGTTCTAAGTGAAGACTGGTAGATCTGCTTATTTTCAACCTACATTAAAACAAAGTATCCCAATAATGTGATTAACTAATAAAACTACAACGTTGCTTTTTAACCACGTCACAATACCATTCGCATGTTAACAACTATTCGGTGCGTGGGACATCTATGTCCCACTACTTTTATTGACGTACTATATTCCGATTAGTTTCCAGCGTGTTAACCAAGCATATCGCATGTGGGACACATATGTCCCAGTCAGTTAACAAAAATAAATATTTTCATTGTTTTACAATTTGCCAGTGGTCGCTTTGCTTTTGTTTAATTAGTTGTTTGTTCCAGATTTCTCCTAACGATGCCGTTACTAAATATATTTGCCAGTACTGCAGCGATATCGCTATTTTCTTATATAAATATCGCAAGAAGGCCCTCGCTAATGATAGAGCGTTAAAGGTATTTTGTTGTTAAATAAACTTCCACTTGATCGGATGTTATCACCTCTT
The DNA here is from genome assembly GCA_902654985.2 of Oryctes borbonicus. Lineage (NCBI taxonomy): Eukaryota > Metazoa > Arthropoda > Insecta > Coleoptera > Scarabaeidae > Oryctes > Oryctes borbonicus. The sequence goes on from LR736875.1 coordinate 1,894,541, forward strand.
GATTGTTTATTTACAGGAACTCGCTAATCAAGATTTTATAGAACCCGCGCATCATGTGAGTGAGATTGCACGGTTTAATCACTTCGTACTAGAAGATCTATTGGCGAATGAGGGGGTTGAAAGGAATATCATCAAAGTACGTAGAAACGAATCGAAACCGTACAAACCGAAGTCGTCAATTGTTACTAACTTCGCGGTTCATCCCACCGTTATAGATCTAATTAAAACATATCCAAAGATAAAGATTCCAAATGATCTGTTAAAATACCATATTCAACCGAGTATCGTTTTGGATAAAAGGGAAGCGGAAAATTGGAAAATGCAAGTCAAAGATGAAGTTATTCTTCCGGAACCAATTAGCGATATCCAACGGTTTCAACTAATGTGTCCTTCGATTAAAATTACAAAAATTACTCAAACCTCGGAAAAAACTATAGAGAAGGCGATACCCGCGGAAACAGGAAGGCTAAACAATGCTGTTAATAAAAGAAAATTAACGATTTCGCCGACAAACGATACTTCCAAGAGGAAGAAAACTAATTCGACGTCATCTCATGAAGGGGAAGTAAACCAAAACACGTTGGTCGGTGATGAAGCAGCAGTAGTAGCAGTACCTAAACAGCCTACAAACAAACAGATACTTGCAGAAGATTGCAAAATAATCGAATCAAGTACGGAAAATGATAACGTAACGCGCGACGGAAAGGAATTTACTTCTCCCTTGAACCCAATCAGTCAACAGCCTTCACAGGCGGAAACTGAACCCGTACGCCCTAAAAGATTGAGTAGAAAAAGATTCGTTCTACTTGAAAGTAATAGCGATAGCGAGTCAGAATTAGATTATGACGGATCTAACTCGTACAGTCTTCTAAAAACAGTAGAAGAAGAAGCCGTAGTAAGTTGCGGAATCTGCGATAAAATGTTTAATACACAAACTCAGCTTAGCAACCATGAACGTACCCATCGGCGCTGCTTGATTTGCAACAAAATCTTCCGCTCGGCTAACGTCCTTCACGCTCACCAGCAAGAAGTGTGCTTTAAAAATGTAATCGCTAATCCTCCCAATTTGGAACTCGTCCGCGTCGATGAGCAACCTGAAATAGTACGGCTTCATCGGGAAGCATTTAAAACACAAATCAGTTCAAACGACAACGTTCAAGATGTCTTATGCATTTCTGACGACGATGACAATGCCGATGCCGGCGACGACGATGATGTCGTACTTCTTAGCGACGCAAAGAAAGCGGTAAGCGCACAACCCACAATTAACGCCAACGAACACGAACAGATCTGTCGTATTTTCAAGAAATACAAGGACCAGAAAGTAACGTCTACGAAAGTGAGATCTACGGAGACCAAACCGCGCATCTGCATCAAGTATAATCTTAAGAATCAGATAGTTCTAGAAAAAATGTATTCCGAGCTACAAACCTATCGCGTACCCGTCGAATTAGTTGCAAAGTCAAGCTCCTTCGCTTATATATCATTCAGCAAGAAGACGTTGACCACTCCTAGTTTCTATTGTTGGGCTAACGAACCGGTAATAGGATTAAGCGAAAAGAAATCGCTTTTGTCGGTGCTGTTAAATACGTCACTACATTGTCCCGAAGGTATGTCGGCAACGGCGCAAGCAGCGTCCCTCATAACACCTCCTATTATAATAAAAACAGCGATTCAGCAGAACTATAGCAATCTCGTTACTAATACGCCAATTCAGCTGTCTACCGCTCCCAACGTCGTCACCACAGTGGTCTCAACGCCTATGCTCTTAGTTCCTGCTCTATCTTCTGTTTCGACAACTGCAAATGAAACAATCGAACCAACACCTTCAACGAGTACGGCTAAGGACAGTGGCTTTGGTTTAAGAGTTAAAACATTATCGGAATTATTGTAGATGATTATTGTATTTTGTGATACTAATGTTAAAAATAATATAATAGGTGTACATTCCTATATAGCCCGTGTATTAAAATATCTTTCGTATTTACCTCAAAAATCTTGCTGATTTGTTTATGATTTCGAAATAGGATAATATTTCTTGCCATTGCGAACAGATGGTTGCCAGGAGCGCAGCGTCAATGGAGGCTTCGAGACAAAATCTACGTGGTCCGCGCGTTTTAGATTTTAACTTATACGAAGATCAACAGTGACGTTACTGGGTTCTAGGAGACCCCGGTGCAGAAGGTCCACGTAAATGGGATAGCCAATCGTGAACTCGAAAGTCTTAAATCTAATCATGATAAATGTATTTAACCATATATAAACAATTATGCGTACGTAATACTTGGTTTTACAAATTTGAAGGACAATGGTTATCAAATAATGAGATGTTAATCCTTCGGTTTAGCCTTCACATTTGTCAGTTAGACACTCACCTATAGTAACAATGATAACAGAACCGTGTTATTTAGGAGTTAAGGTCTTACCAAATTAAAATAATGATGGCTTTCGGAAATAGAAATAACGTGACCTTGTAATTTTAATTTTATAAAATTAAAATATTAACTACCTTACTGCTAAATCTTATATGGTAAACGCAAAGTAACTTAACACAGCATCTAAACTGGTAATATTTGTGATTTAACATCTAAAGAAAAGTGTTATGCTGTCATGAGTTTCATGAGCAAATTATATAGCTTCTTTTCACAGTTAGTCATCAGTAGTATCGATCATCGTCGTAAATCTTATTTTTAGATCAGTGAGTCTATCATCTTCATAAAGCTCATCGAAGTGGCTTTTCATCATAGTGATTCTCTTGCCTAAAAACTGACTCGATGGTCCGCACTTTGCAGATTTTGGCTGCCTCTGACTAATACATCGAAAGGTCATTTATTTCTAAAAGAGCATTACACAAAACGTTATAAGCCGTTAATATCTAAAGATCCTGGTTGCAGTGATTTTGAAGGAATATCTGCGTTTTCTAATATTCTAGGCTGAATTACCACCACAATGAATTCACCTATTCCACCTATAGTTATTTGGGGCCAAGATACACTACCCGACAAAAACATAGACGCGGTATCGTTTCTATTTACGAAACAAAGTTTATAGAGATTATATAAAATGTAAATGAGAGTAATTAATACTTGTTAAGTAAATAGTCCATTTATAGATATTTTTGGCTATTTATTGCTTGATGAGGGGTAATTGAGATTTTCCCAGATCAAAATAGGAATTTTAAATGCGACAAAAATTTAGACCCTGTGCATTTATTACATTAATATAAGCGAAAATGTTTTAATTTGATGCTTCTCTTTATATGCAGCGGTTGTGCTGGTAAAGTGTACACATTTCACCGCGAGAAATGATATTTTATAAAGTGTTTGCAATATGAGTAGAAAAAAGCGATTATCCTTGATAGAAAGGGGTAAAGTTCTAAGCTGGCACCAGGATGGTGTTAGTAAGAAGCAAATTGCTCGTCGGTTACGAAGAAGCAATCATTCCGTTAGAAATTTCCTAAAAGATCCGGAAAATTACGGCAAACCAAAAGCCAGGGACGACCGAAAGCTGTAAGTGAGCGGGATAAACAGATGAAATTGCGGCGTGCATCCAATTCTTCTGCGTCGGCGAGAGTTATTGTAGAACTAGCGGAGGTACAAACGCACGTGCGTAATGTTCAAAGGATTTTAAAGGCGTCACCGGTAATATCACGGAAGAAAATGTTGAGAAAATCGCCAGTTTCGGCGAAACACAAAGAAGCGAGGTTGAGATTTGCGGAAGAACACGTATCCTGGAAGAAACAATGGGAAAAAGTTGTATTTTCCGATGAGAAACGTTTTAATTTGGACGGACCGAATGGGTACTCGCATTATTATCATGATCTGAGAAAGGAACCAAAAGTGAAAATGATCAGACAATTTAGGGGGTGGATCTGTGATGATGTGGGCTGCGATTGGATTTCGCGATAAAAGTGATATAGTGTTTTGCATAAACAAAATAACATCTGTGACGTATAAAGACTTTTTAGGTGACAATCTTCTACGTTTTGGAAACCAATGGGCCGGGTGCAATTTTGTTTTTCAGCAAGATAACGCGCCAATTCATAAAGCAAAAACCATTACTGAATGGTTTAAAGAAAAAAAGATTAAAACTTTACAGTGGCCGGCTCGGTTACCAGACTTAAACATTATTGAAAACATGCGGGGTGAATTGGCATGTCGCGTTTATGGCGGAGGCCGTCAATATTTCACGGTACAGGAAGTGAAAACTTTAATAGTGACTGAATGGCAGAATATCCCACAAAATTACGTGTTAAATTTATATAAATCTATTAATAACAGATTATCGGAAGTGATTAAGAACAATGGAGGATCTACGCATTATTGACCACTCATTTGTTTATTTTTGTTTTACATTTGCAACAGAGCGTCTAAATTTTTGTCGCAGAAATTGTTTAAACATTGGAGTAATAATTTATTATTTAGTTCATATATTACTGGAGGAGATATTTTTACATTTATTTTACTTTTACGAATAAAAACATAATTAGATATCTTGCTAGTTTCGCAAAGAAATGTTGTAACCCTTAAAACCCGTAAAACATCTTACCGCGTCTAAGTTTTTGTCGGGGAGTGTATCTGCGCCCCTGATACAATCTCTATATTAACAATACATTCATATAGGTGAATTATTGTATATTGATTCCGATTGACCTCTCTATTTACATTAGTGTAGATTGTTGAAGAATATTTTTTATGACTAATTAAATTAACAAAATTGTTAAAGACAACAAATTAGCGTAAAATGGAACGGAGAAAGGTATGGAAGATATATTTTTACAAAATACAAAAATTGTGTTAAATGTTGTTAAAACTGAAAGTATCATGTTTCCATTAGCGGTTATTAATAATAATAGAGGAGTATAACGATAATAATAATATAAAAATAATTATTACAACGCTACCAGCGCCCTCTATATATCAACAGTGAAAAGTACGTACGCGATCGATAAAGTAGGAAGTACGTACAGGAATTATAAAAGTGTCGGTAACAAATACAATTCAAATTAAATTTCTAACACTTTATAACGTTTTCTTAGATTTATATCTTCTTGCATGCTTAGGGCGAGTACCAACTCTACAACAACAAAAAACAAATAACATACTTCATGTAAAGAGGGTCGAATACAGACGTCAAATTTGAAATTTAATCGTACTAACTAACATTAACAATACGTATCGATTGAAGAGTTTCTATGAAAAATAACAAACTATTAAGTGTTGGGCGCATTGCATGATGTCCGAGAAAGTGTGCCGCTTGTGCCTTCGCCGCGAAGGCTTAATTGATATATTCGCTTGCTCATCGCAGAGCATTGCCCGTTTGAAGATGTGCATTTCGCTAGCGACAGGAATAGCCGTAAGTACTTTCAACATATTTTCAGAAGCTACGTAATATAATGGCGTTCACGTAAGGTGAAATTAACGTAATGGGAAATATTGCACTAATTTTGCCAATGATATATTAGCTGTGTTCTAACACCTTCGGAAACCCGCAGTACAAAAAAACGGTTGTAATTAGCATATTGCGCGGGTACTGGAAGGGGGGTTAGAGGAGCCCCTAGCTATTTCAAGCCCCCCAAAAAGTAGGATTTCATCGTGAACCGTTGTCCACCGAGGCACTTTTGCAAATTTAGAAATACTGGGGGGCCAAATTCGGTGAATACAGTGGATGTTGTACTAATTCGGGAATTAATTGCATAATTTTGACAGATGTGCAACTACGCATTACATACGTCTCGATTTCTCCGCTCAACAGGTCCAATAACGACGCATAATACTTTCCAATTATTGTTTGTCTTTTTTCCAAGTACTCGAGGCCATCGCCTTGCCGACCGATTTCACCGTCTTCGCCTCCCTCGAAGCCCGTTCGCCTTCGACAACTGTTTTGACTGGTTGAGTGTAGGCTTTCACGACCGTAATCCATAGTAGAAATGTCTTTCGGGTGATGTCGTGTAGTCTTTAGAAATCTTCTGAAGAAGCTGACAGGATAGTCAGCGAAACGTCAAGTTAAATATTAACTACACGACATCACCCGAAAGACATTTCTACGAACTGTTTTGACTGTTCCTTTGTCTCCGGAGTGTAGTCCATAATTATGTATCGACGGAGAGACTCGTCAGGATTGCGAGGGAAAAGCGTCGAAATAACCTCAACACGATTGCGTTTATTTTCCACTGAGAGCAAACACGGCACCCATCTTGGCGAGATTTTTTTCACGCAAAATGTTTCGTGCAAAATTGACAACACTGCACCTTGCGATATGCCTGTGACCTGAAATATTCCCGCGCACTTTGATTCGTCGATCGTTCAAAACCATATCGTGGATTTCGTCAATCATTTCTGGTGTAGTCGCTTCCAATAAACGTCAAGAACGATGTTCATCTTTTGCAGATGTACGGCCACGTTTGAGCTCATTTACCCAGTTGCTGACACAGGAGTAGATGTGCCATGAACTTCAGCTTTGGCCTCTTTCGGTGTTAACCCTTTTAATTATAAGTGTTTAATCACCGCTCGAGACTCGCTTTTTTCCATGTTTCTACATAAACAAAAATTCTTTGCTTAAATCGACAATAAACATAAACGTGTGTGTATGACGGATACAACTGAGACTTTGACTGCTAATGATTTTTACTAGAAAAAGAATTTCAATATTACGAGCGCCATCTCTAAGATTTTCCAAGGATTTCTCGAACCACCTCGTACTGTATGCCGTAAGTGCTTTTGCGGTCTCAGACCTAGACTTCGCCTCTGGTTGCAAAAAAGAACATCCTCGACCGCAAAACTAAACTTACGTCTTGTACTTGTGACATAAATAACTATTCTGATTATTCAATAAATCTGAAGACTCATATGGATCTGAAAAATATTCGGTGAAATAATTATAAAACACATCACTGCGCATCAAGTTCGATTTCTTTAATTCACGAACCCTCCACATTTAATTTTAGAAGTGCCAGCAATGTTTTTCGCACACAATAACATACTTATTTTCGATTAAATAAATTGTTTCCGACTTATTCAGCCATCTCAAGAGAATACTCTCTCGTCTTGTAAAATCAATTTTAGGCGTTCATTTATTTTCTGATATCGATCGAAAATAATTATATTACACCAACTATATTTATTTTCAGATTTGTCAACAGGATGATGTGTCTAGAAATGTATGCTTGACATGTATTCGGGTTACAGCGATGCTTTACAAATTTCGGAAAAACGCTTTGGCTAATGATAAAGCATTAAAGGTAAGTTCAAACAAGATCTCCAATCTTTTTCTATGACCGTAATTGAATACACAAGAATGACAAGAGCCCAAGTCCTAATATTATATAAAAACCCTAGTCCAGGACTTGGACCCATTTTATGATACAACGTTATTTCTCAGCTTATTTTACACCACCTACAAGGAGGACTTGGGTCTCGTATTAACAAAATTAGTAGAAAAGACTGAAATAAACTGATTTATGAGTAGACTGGGCAAATTCGGGTGCGCACCATTGGCGTAGCTAACGAATGGACTCTTGCATGCGAAGGGAGTTAATATGCAGAGATATATCATCGTGAACGCTGCCGTTCCGGTGCTAGATACAAAAGAATTTTTAAGATGAATCTAGACACTGAGTACTTCGCTGCCACTATTACGTACGCTCCAGGCGGCAGCGAACTAGATGCTGACTAGTGTTTCGTATGCCAGAGTCCATTCGTTAGCTGCGCTGATTGTGCGCAGCCGAATTTACCCACTCTATTTATGAGTACAACCTGATATAGGGACTTGGGCCCTTGTCATTCTTGTGTATTCAATTATGAAATATTCCACAACCAATCACAACATTACATTTTAAACCGAAACGCTTATTGAACTGAAGTACATAGTAATTTTTATCAAAACTGTGTCTTAGAAATAAGATCGAAGTAACTAAGGATGCGTGTTCTTTTGATTTTTATCAGTAGTTAAAGACTAAACCGGTCACGTACAATTGTGTAGTTGTATTTTACAGGAACATGTGAACAAGCAGTTGAAATTACCCGAGAATCCAAAAGACGAAGATTTTAACCAAAATTTATTAGATTTACTAGAGACAAGCGTCGAAGTATCATCATTGACACAAAGTAGCAAATCTCATTCATCTCCTATCCAGTTTACGAATGCTAATTCATCTTTTGAAGCGTCGACGGAAGTTTTGATTTTGCAAAAGACAAAATCTGACGATTCCTGCATGTTGAACCGTCCAACAAGCAATTCTTTTACTTTCAAGCGTCCGAATGTAAAGTCTCCAAACACAAGCGACAACGATATGCCAATAGGAAGTCTTTTGACAAAGTTAGACGAAGAACCGGTTTTTGCGTGCAGTTATTGTAACAAAATGTTTAAAGCAAATACAGATTTAAAGAGACACCAATATGCGCATCGCGTTTGTTGTCTATGCAACGGGATATTCCAAAGTCAAGAGGCTTTAGACAGGCACCAACGGGAAATCTGCTTTAAAAAAATTGCCGCTAATTTACCAACAGTGCTTTTAAGACGTGTAGATAGGGAATCGGAAAAGCCGAAGTTGCAGCTGCGGTAAGTATGTATAGCTTCTGTTATTAAAAATAAATTCGTCGGTCCGCAGACTGCTTATAATGTTATGTAAAAATCAACTATCAACATCCAATTGTTACGACTTCTATTCATCTTTAGGCAAAACCAAACGTTACGAGACCCGAATCTAACTCCTAAAGCCAAGGAGGACCGGCCGCAGAAGCTAATCAACGATTTAATGGCTTGTGTAAATCAAATGGACGAAGGAGAATCGGATTCCGTTGAAGATCTGTTTATACCAAAAGGAATTAAAAAAGAAACGGTAGATATAGGTGAACCATCTACCATAAGCCAAGAAAATGGGATATTAAATGAATATCAAGCAATCAATATTAAATACGAGGAATCCATTGTAAAGGACGAGAACGCCTCCGCGGATAATTCATTTACTTCGGAAGTAGATGTTAAACCCGAAGACCTAATAACGCATATCCTAAATTTATTGAAGAAATATTCAAGTCGAAAACAGGATTTGCACGCTAAGAAGTTAAGGATCCAATAGCGGCAAACTTCCTGCATTACATGTTGATATTGAAGTTAATATTTGACTTATTTAGCTTTAGTTTCAGAATTGCCTTGTGCAAAGCTCGTTTTAGTGAAATTACAAACTCTCTGTATACAAATCCACCACACAGGTGTTCTTCTTGATAATATCGCTTTTCACGTATTTCTACTTTTAGATATTAACGTAATTTATACTATAATATGTATTAAGCCTGCAGAAACGCGTACACGTTCCGTGCGCTTCACGAGTTTTGTCGACCCTCGGGGAAACTAGTAGGCGACAAGAAGCCATACTCATGAGACGAATAAACACGAGTCTGTCTAGTCTCTGGTAATTTCGTGACGCGCAACTCGTTTCTGCAGGCTTAACGTGTATACGCGCTAAGTTTGAAATAAAACGAAGCGTGCAAACTCTTAATTGGAAACTCATTCGGATATTAATTATCTTTCGCTCTTTATTCGCATAATTACAAGATTTCTCCAAATTATTGTGTAACCCAAGAATATTTTAATAGGAACATACTTAGACGAGTTCTATATGTTGATATTTACTAGTAAAGGGTCTTCAAATAAGAACAATATGATACAACCGAGCCTTTTATATTATTTTTAAGTATCTAGCGTATATGTTTCAAAGCCAGCATGCACGGACAACGTGAACTGTCGCAGCTAACACGCGTACAGTTTGCAATTCAACCGCGTATACGACTTTAATGGCCCGCTGACTTGGCTATGCTCATTCAAGAAAGCAACGCCACATGCGGCGAGAATCGAAAAGCGGACGGCTATTCTACAACAGTACACTTAGAAGAATGTTTAGAAGAACATCAGAATTGAAGCAGTTCTGAAAAAAATAATCTACAGAAGGCTACTGATCGCAGCGACCTACTAGACATTTAAAAAATTTCTTATGCCGAAATCGAATTTAATAAATATAATGTACCTTCTTAAAATCAATAAAATCATTTTTTATATACTCGTGCATTGAACTTCTTTTGCCACTTTCTTTCATAATTTATCTAAAATATATCTGCTGCGATGCTGCATATCTCGTCCTAGGTCCCACAGTGAAACGGACGTAAATATGGCACTAATCAGCCCATCAATATTCAGATTATATTCCTATAAAATATTCGCGTTTCGAGCGTCGAAATCGAACTAACTTTGTTTCTGGTGTGCTAACCGAAGCTCGATGACATCATCTTTAATTGTGTAGGCTCTAACTTGTTTGTGGCTGTTTTGTTTCGCTACGCTTAAGTCTATGCTCGACACTACTCGCCGCTTCACTTTAATGCGCCTTCGGAAACTGCATAACTTACACGTTCAATGTTATAAATTACATGCCTAGCAAATTTAGAGGAGGGTAATTTTTGATATGTGCTGATCAGACTAACCGCTGCGAAATCTATGACATCATATAGGTACCCGATTACATTCAATCTGTCAAATTAGTATTATTATTATCCGTTCTTTTTTAAACTGGGTAGGCGCTTACCCACGAAGCACTGCAGCTTCACTACCGAATCCTTGCTTGGAGGTATCCCTCATGGTTTGACTCAATCCCAGGTTTTCCGCCAGGCACAATTTGGGTAGGGCTTTGGTTCGACTGTTATTTAGCCTTATATCACGATCGGTTCCATTTCCGTCGCTGCTCGCTAATTGCCAGTGCTTAGCGCTCTAAGGCCCAATAGTTTTCGTACCTGGGCGGCCTAAACTGCGACAGGCCGATAGTTGCCGTGCGCGGACTAGACCCCGGCGGATGAGAGAGGTTCTGAGAGACAGAAGGAAACCGGCGATCAGCCGCTCCCCTTCCGCCGAGGTTCGGACTCGTGCTGGCTTAGTTGGTCGGTAAGAAGCCGAATGTTAACGCAGGTCAGCACGTTTCCCTTATGGGAAGTTAGCACCAATTATTTGTTCTTTTTTCCTGATTGAGCTCAACTGTTCAGTGCCATCTAGCGTATGTTTCAAAGTCGAAATGCACTGATAGCACAGAATTGAGCTGTTGTAGCTTGGCTCCTCCCTGGCTAGTGACAAAAAGCTCGTCGCTTACGAGCTTTTTTAAGGGTACGCTTCAAAGAGCGGTGAAAAATCACAATCACAATGTTGAAAGAGCAACAAATCAAGTACTTGTTGGATGGGTTGCCTATTCACATTGACCATGATTAATGTAATGACTAAAGATGGCAAAGGCAGGTGAAATTATTACTTTTTTGCAGCGACTAGACAGAGTCGTGTTCTGTCGACTATCGGGGAAACCAGTAGGCAACACGAACCCTTTCTTATGAGACGAATAGGCACGAGTCTGTCTAGTCGTTGCAAAATAAGTAATAATTTCACCTGCCTTGGTCATCTCTAGTAATGACTACTTTTACATAATTTTCCTTGGCGCATTACCATTATGTAGGCACAATTTGTTATTGCCAATATTCGTTGAAAGCAGCCCCCCTAAAAAACATATCTCTAGTGATTAACGTTTATTATTAGTTATTCTATAAATCTATAAAACGTATTAAAATTGATATCTACAGATAATAATAATATAAATACGTATTACATTACAAATTCTTATTGGTTATATATTCCCTTATTTGCTGCGTCAACCATTCTACGCCTTCTTGTAAGCCTTCCCCTGTTAGAGCGTTGCTAGCCGATATATGCCACGGTTTATCCATAATCTTGTCCAACCCCAACGCGGCGGCGATCTTGACGCTGCTTAACGCTTCCTTGTAATCCATTTTGTTCGAAAAGAACAGGATCGGTATGCGTCTATTCGAGACGTCCGGATGTTGCAGCAGCAAGTCCAGCTCGTCCTTGACGACGACGAGGCGCAAACGATCGCTGCTATCCACTACGAAAATAATGCCGTGGCAATCTTTGTAGTAATGCTCCCACAGGTCTCTGTATCTGCCGTGACCGGACATATCGAAAGCGGTGAAAGCCAGATTTTGATCTGAAACGAAAGAATTTTATTGTAAAATAGTCATGTGGTAGGTACCTACACTGTTGTTTAACTAACTGCTTTCTTTAATAGTAACAAGTATTAATGATATGTGTAATTGTAGGTAACAAATACTGACAACATAAAGGTCAAATTTTAATGGAAACACCTTCAACGAGATTTAATCGCAGCAAGCAAAGCGCCAACATCATCGTTCGATAGTAGTGAAAAAGTAAATGTTAATTGTTGTAAAAAGTAATTGCTTGTAAATATCAAAGCAATTAATTGTAAAGACCAAACAATAACAATTCTTTATATCTAACCACACCTTTTGAGGTTGAAAATCTTAATTTAACAGATTTAATTAATTTTTTTTAGACGTCGAAATAATCAATTTTTCAAATCAACACGTGTACTTACTCTGGAATTTCTCCACGCTGAATCCGACGGTAGGTACGATCTCCGTTTTCTCAATCTTCTCTTCATCATTCTTGAAGTGATTTACCACCGTCGTCTTACCACTATTGTTCAGACCGATCACCAAAACATTCACCTCCTTCCTTTTGATGCCTAGAAAGAGCGCTAGCTTCTGAAACAGACCCATTTCACATGTTTGTATCGTTTACACACCTGAATTGCGGTTACTCTAGCGACGTTCGGGAAATAATCAATATTTTGCGAGTTTCATCGAAACTTACACGTTGCTCACATACAGGTAGGTCATCAGAGTGAGGTTTTCACCATAAATGTATCCATCCGCTAATTTCTATGGTTCCAAGATTCCATTTTGCGTAGTTAATATCGAATAATAATTGTTACGTTGTATTATTGCGTGAAGCCTCAGATTGCGGAATACACCTCGCATTTCTAGGCATACCATTAGCAAATCCTAATCCCAAAGAACAGTAAGCGTAGCGTTTACACAGCGCGACAGAACGTGCACAAAGGTAACTTAGGCAATGTCAAAAATCGTTCAATTTACGTGACAAACGTTCGCTTGTCATTGTTAATTACGCCATGCCTTATCATCCTGACAAGAGATTATCGATCTCTTGCAGTCGAACTGAGGATAATTCGGAGGGAAGATCAGGATGGAAGTCTGTACTGCTCTTGCAATTCCAGTCGCAATTCCGGATTGCTATGGCGCTGGGAATACTGATGGGATACTTTACGGTTATATACCAAACAGCGTTCGTCATAGGTCGCGGTTTGTACTACGAGAAAGTAAATATATATATGACCGAGTCGAAAGGTAGGTAAGATTTTATATTAGCTACGGAAAATTATACACTAAAGAAAAACAAGTTAGGAACGTTTATTTTTAGGTGTCCTTTACGCTTTCGACGGTTTCTACTTCATCGACATCGCGTGCATGATCATCTTCAAACGAATAGAATGGCCGGAGGTAAGTCACCTGTACAAGTCCCGAAGTAGCATCGTCCTCATCATCGAGATTTTCACGTTAATCCCCATGGACGCCATATATTATCATACGGCATTGAAGAAGTACGAAACGACGGTGAACTACCTCCGACTAAGATACGTCTTGCGTTTGGTAAGGCTTATATCCGATAAGATGGAACCGAAAGCGATGACGCAACTCGTTACCTTATTTAAACTGGCCATCAATTTCCTGCTGATGGTGAGCTTAACCGCGGCGACTATTACCGCAGCCGCACACCCCTACACCTGCTTGCTGAACACGAAAGCGTTTCAGGAAAATTGCTCGTATAGCAATTCGTATTTCTTGAACTATTACGTGGCGGTGGAACGTGTCACCGGGAAAGGATTCGGAGAAATCAAACATCACGCCAACTACGATAATCACTACACTCGGATGGCGATGACAATCATTAGCTTCCTCGCCTACTTCATATTGGGATATAGCACAAGCAAATTAGTGTGTAATATGATCACGAAGGACGCGGCAACGTTTGCTTTCCTCTGTAACGTGACGACGATCAAAAACGACATGATGCATTGGAAGTATCGCAACAAACGCATCTGGAAGAACTATCACGAATGCCTGTACAATACTTGCCTTAGTTACTTCCGTGTCATATGGAATGAGAGGAAATGCTCGCAAACGCGTACGCTAACACAAGATATAATTCCCGCGATAATGTTTAAAGAAATCTATCTGGATATGTCTTGGAATGGACTGAAGCATTCTCACCTCTTCAGACGAGAAGAAACCTACTTCCTGCGCAAAACAGCCGAATTCATCCAGCATATATTTTACGCCCCCGGCGAGATCATATACCGGCAAAGAGAACGAAAAGCCGCAATGGTGTACGTGACGAGCGGTACTATAGAAATATTATCGAAAGAGAACGGCGAAGCTCCAATCATTAGGTTATCAAGCGGAACATGCATAGGGGAGTCTAGTCTAGTTATCAGTTATCCCTCGCAGTGGACGGTGGTTTGCAAAACTTACTGCGAATTGGAAGTGTTGAGAAAACGTGACTTTCTGAAATTAAGCGCCATCTACCCGAACATATATCGCAACCTAACCCAACGCATCTGGAAGAGGTACAAGAAAGCAAAACATCTACACCGCTTATTGCAGGTAGGGCTGACACGAATGTAACGCGTGGGGCAAAATGACGATCGAAATTTCCTTTTCACCACCTTAAACTACAAAAAATTAGAAGCATAGCAAGTAATTATGGAAATGGACAATGGACCTCACAAGATAAAGTCGCACTTGATACACACCCGCAATGCTGAACAGCCCAGCGCTACATTGCTACTAAATGCTAATGGAAGCGGGACATGGCATACAACATTCGCGCCACTTGTCAACAACACAACATTATTCTGACACTTCTCTCTCGATCTCTATTCTGCCCCATCCTGTGTGGTCTGATATACATTATGGTAGAAAGTACCAAAAAATTATTTACAAATTTATACAAAAACGAACGCTTATTCTGTTAGTACCGCAGCCATTTAATAATGCTGAATACACTATTGCTGATATTCAGATGTTAGCAATCTTCGTATCGGTTACATCACCTAATACTGGTATTAACCTAAACTCTAATTGTAGGTTCAATGGAAGTGCCAGAAAATTGAAAATCCCGACATGGTCACGATGATGTTCCTAAAACGCACTCTACATCAACTGCTGAAGAACAGCAATCGAAATGAAGACCTTTCCAACGAATTGGACCAGTCTTGCTGTTTCCAGGTTGATTATCTAGACCTATACGCTATTAGCGAAGAATGGCCGAACGAAATGAACTCGATATTTCTCAGAAAACAATTTCCGGCTATATTTCACGCTTCTTCCATCTTCGTTGACGGCTGGCATATTGGAATGGCCTTCGTTGCTATTTTATCGGCGACGTTCTATCCCATTTACGTATATTATTGCGGCGAACTTCGAACTAACACCCACACAATGATCTATGGAGTGATCACCGTCTTATGGTGTGCTGATCTTTATGTCCAATCATCGACCGCGATTAAAACGAAATATTCTACCTTGGCGACTGTATCTTCGATTGCTTATTACAGGCTTAGCAAGACATCGTTCCTCGTCGATATCATATCGGCGCTACCGTTCGGTTTACTCCTGCTGGTGATTAAGGGTCAAGTCTCCAATCAGACTTTTATTTTGTTCGAGTTGCATAAGCTCCTAAAGATATACAAGGTCAAATATTTATTTTCGAAGATAGAATCGTTAAATCTGTTCAATACAATCGCCTCAAGATATGCGAAGACGTTCATAATTTCGTTCTTCCTTTTCTATTACACCAGCATGATTTTCTACTGTCTCGTCTGCGATGATAGGCATGGTTGCTCCGCCGAGTACTTACAACAATTGCAAGTTCGCACCAGGCTTGATGTTACCAAGAAAAAAAACATCGTCATACATCTCTACGCGCTAGCATCTTTCTTCCTCGCCGACATAACTTATTTCGACTTTTTGAAAGTCATCGAGTCGGTACAGATCGTGATAATTGTAATAGTGCAACTCGGCTACACGTTCGTAACGATCTGCATGCTGGCGTTCATGGCCATCGTGGAAACCCTAAAAGAGAAGAAGAACCATCGATACAAGGAGTTCATAAACAGTATGGAAAGTATGGTGAAAGATTTTAAAGTGAGCCTCACTAACCAGAAACGCATAGATCGCTTTCTTAAGAATAACTATTGGCTGAATAAGGGTACCGCGGTGCTAAATCCGACCCTATTTACGGATAACATGTCGCCGAATTTGTTTTTGATATACAGGCACGTGCTTTACGGTAGATTTTTGCGTCACATCCCGTTCTTCGAAGAATTGGACGAGAAAATCGTCATAGACGCCGCTAGTCTGTTGAAGGTGAAAAATTTTCCAGCTGGTGAGGTGATTACTTACGCCGGCGAAGTTTGTAAGGAGATGCATGTTATTGAATTCGGTTATTGCGAAATAAAACGGAAACAACGTAAAATCCTAGAACGCAGTCAAAGCTTTTGCGTGATCGAGATGTGCTTGCAAATACCAGCCTTTTATACCGTTGTTACGGTTACCGATTGCAATATCTTATCGCTAGATTATACCGCTTACTCGCAGATCGCGAATAAATACCCTGAATTTCGGGAGGTCGTTCGCCGCACGTTAGACGAATCCGTTGACAGTGCAAATATGGCTTTTATACTGGAAGAATGCGATCGCGTCGCGGAGGAAGATTTCGTATTTGAAATGGAGAAGAAGGATATCTCGTTCAAGCATTTCGTCTATAACAAGGAGCAGCGCATGCAGCGAAAAACCGAATTCGATATCGAATTCACCGGCGTGAAGGCGGTAGGTATGTACCTCTTGATGAGGCACACTTTTACCGCGTACGGTAAGTTTCTATTTTTCTGGGAGATCTCCCGTTGCCTCTTCGCAGTGGTCACCAATATATTAGCATCCTTCACCAAGCTGTGTAGTAACTGTGACACCTTTTATATTCTTGCGGTGTTAGATACTACCGCATGGGCGGATATATTCGTTAGACACCATGTTTGTTATTTTAACGATATAGGGGTTGAGGTGAGCCATCCTATGCGAACCGCTACTTACTATTGGAAGCATGGATTTTTAATAGACCTTATCGGTGCCCTTCCCATAGATTACTTGGTCGAAGATAAGTTGAAAATGTACTTCAGAATGAATAGAGTCCTCCAATTACATCGCGCTTTCAACTTCATTAAATTCATCAACGATAGTAACACAGCAAGGTCAACCCTGTTCGAGATCGCTAAATACATGCCTGTTACTTTGTTGCTTATCAACTACGTCAGCGCGATCAATATGTACATGACGTGCGATCCGCAAACGGACGGCAGCAGCACACGCTTAAATTACACGTGCGCAGCGACAAACTGGAAAGCCGATTATATTCACGAAAACGCCAGCGGAAGTACTCGCGTTAAGACGCATGCCGCCGCTCTGCTTCTGACCACGACTAGCTTAGCGCTGATAGGTTTTACACAAATCAATATCGAGCACGTACTCGAGCTCTGCTCCGTGTCCTTTATGATCCTGATCGGGCATATATTCTTCATATGGATAACGGCGCGAATGGTCGCCGATAATTTCTACAGGAAGTCGAATTTAACGAACTACCAAGAGGCGATGAAGCAACTGCTAAAGTTCGTTAGCTACCGCAAGGTCGATAAGAATATCAAGAAGGAGATCATAGACTATTTCGAATTCATGTGGTTTAAAACCAAAGGAAAAGAGCTAAAATCGCTCTTAAATTCGTTCAATATCGCAATCAAAGAAGATGTTTTATTCGACATGTTCGGCCGCAACATGCAAGAAACCACCATCTTCGCCACAGCGGGAAAGTCTTTCTTCAAGAGCCTCCTCCTGGAAGCGAAATACGAGGTTTATATACATCGCGCTATCATTTACCGCGTCAACGATATCCATGGCTGCGTCTTCTTCATCTTGAAGGGTAACGTTGAAGCTCTCGGACCCGATTACAACAAGCTATTGGTGTTACGCGCCGGCAGTCTATTCGGGAATTTAGATAATTGCGAATTGACGCGTCAAACCTTGATGATGGTCGCGAAGGGAAATGTGGAACTGTTAAAATTATCAAGCACGTACTTCCACGCGGTTTTATCAAAGTACCCTACCATACATTCGGGTTTCAAGAGACTAACGGCGTTTAACGTAGATTACCTAGAAAATTTCAATAATACAGAGGAATTAGCAGTCTCCCCGGAAACACATCCTCAGTATGAACGTTCGGGAAGCGTGAGATTGAGAAAGCTGATGAAGTGTCACCTGAAATTTTCTAAAATATTCGAGGAAACGATCTACCTTCAAATTTGGAAGGTTGTAGTACTTGTTACGGTGTGCTTTATCGGATTTCATTGGAATATGATCCGTATGGCGCTGGGGAAACCGAGTTTGGTAAGTTTGATTGTCTCCTACGCCATGGATTTAGTATATATTATTTACATGTACTTGAAATTTCATACCACTTACAAGAACGAGTTCGGCACCGTAGTTCGTAGTAGGACGTTCATTGCTAAGAACTATCTCAAGCGCCCTGTAGGATTTTACTTGGATTTAGTATCTGTTTTACCAACGGAAATTGTCTGTTTGGTTATTCTACGGTACGAACATGTTTGGATGGTGTGGTCTAGGATCCGCGTGAATCGCGCTATCCGAATAGTGCATGTCCTCCATACATTGAAGTCCAGCAAAGAAAAACTTCACGTTAATATCATCGTGATGAGGGTATTCTATATCATCTGTTGGATATCAATAATCCTGCAAGTTCTGACCGTTATACTTTACATGTTCATGGAGATGGACGAGATGTTGGAAGTTGGAGTTAACAAAAGCGTCAAGCGCAATTCTACTAACAATAAGCTAGAACTTCTGGCGCAGTCGTACATGATCATCGTTGCCGCTTCCAGCGGCGCCGCGCTTATCGGGCAGAAAGTTCGCTTCACGACGTACTCCACGATTTGCATCGTCTTCATAACGTTAACATTTCGCTTCTTAATTACAATTTTCATAGCGGAAACGTCGGCGACGCTAGAAGCGATCAACCAATGCAAATCTGCGTACAAACAATTCGCCTCCGGACTTAAACGCTATATGATCATCGAAGACATCTCGATACCGCTGCGGAAACGGATCGAGCAATATATGAACTTGCTCTGGGTGTATCACCACGGCGTGCAATTACCGAATTTACTCCTCGAGGCGCCGTACTATCTGCGCGAAGCGATATTGAACGCAATGTTTGGTTTTCACATCAGGCGTCACAAACTCCTCAGTAATTTTCACGTAGATCTCATACGGCAAATGGCGGCCGAAATGAACGTTTTGGTCTTCTTTCCCGGGAACTACATAGTTTATGAAGGCGATATTGATGAATGCATGTATTTCGTGCACATCGGCGAAGTCGAGGTTATTTCCCAAGATACGCTGCAAACGGAGACCGTTAAGGAAGTACTGAGTACCGGAGATGTGTTCGGTTTATATCAGGGTTTGTTCGGGGATATAGGTCATCCGTATACGTATAAAGTCAGTCGCTATTCTATTATTATCGCACTGGAACGTAGGAAATGGATTAAACTGTTGAAATTCTTTCCCGCTTCTCAGGCCATAATCGATACCATACCGGCTTCGAAATAGACGATAACACTAATTATAAACCAATTTTGAGGTTTATGGATTAGATGCTGCAACCAACAGTAGAAAGTATGTTTTTTTTTTTGCAGCGCGAAATGCAGTAGCAGATTATTTTAAAGCTCCATTAAATGTTGAATGATATTATTTGAAATATTTCTACAACTATAATTGCTTATCAGTGAGATTTATCCTCGCCATTGAACCATTTTCACTTTTTTTTTTCTTATGATAAATGTTGTATTCACTAAGTTAATAAAATCATAGTGTTTATTTATTGGATTTTTAATATAATAATTTCAAGCAAATAGATACACTGTATGTTTTTCTCAACCTAGCTTACGCCCGCTTAATTGACCTAAACCTAATCTTCTAGGTAACCCGGGTTACTAGTTTTTTTCTGCAATTAAAGTAGCCAAATTTATCAACAAGTAAGCCAAATGTAGCCAAATTTATCATCAAGTTGCATGAGGTAGATTTTCAATAGAAAATGTTATTCTCACTGCACTTCGAACAGCATTTCCTATTCCATATTATATTAAACACGTTTCTTAGTGTAAGAACGTTGTTGCGCGTTGTAATTATTTTGAATAACAGTGTACACTGCCGTTCAGTGAAGTTCGGTCATACAATAAAAATCAATTATATCACACTGTATACAATTATTAATACATAAAATTAGAAAAAAATTAAGCACACACTCTTTTCTAAGGGATTAAAGCCATAAATTATTATGTAAAGTAGAAATATTGCGACAACCACAATAAAGTCCCTTTTATTATCATTCCAAGAATTTCTCGGAAGTACCGATCTTTTGAAACGGGTCGTTTGGGGATTATTAACGAACAATACATTTAGGAAATATACCGCAGTATCATTCTTGTTTATTTATCACAGGCGTAAAGACATAAATTTGCTTCATTTTACTGTTAAACGTGTGTTGGTGTGCATCTGTCGTTTTTGCGCGAAAGTTTTAAGAAAATGTACCTCAAAATGGCACGTGGCGAGCCTACCAGTGTAGAAAAACGTTCACGCATTATTACGCTGTTTGAAGAAGGATATTCGGGGCGACAAATTGCTGAAAAAATAAATATGAGAAGTTCAACAGTAAATGACATCATAAAGCGATATCGGGCAACTGGAACTATAGAAAATCGTGTTCGTCCTGGAGCATCTAGGAAAACAACAAAAGCTGAAGATTTGAGAATTGTATTATTAAGCAAACGCAATAGAAAATTAACAGCGCCGCAAATAGCAGCCGAAGTCAATCGCGGCCGTGAAGAACAAGTTTCGGCGAGTACGGTAAAACGTCGACTTCAACAAGCGGACCTTTATGGACGCATTGCCATTCGAAAACCCTTATGACGTCGGGGCAACAGAACAAAACGGCTACAGTGGGGCCGTTCTCATCTAGATTAGTCGTTAGATGATTGGAAACACGTGCTTTGGAGTGACGAGTCAAAGTTTGAGGTTTTTGGGCAAAATCGACGAGTTTATGTCCGAAGATCTAAAAGCGAAAAGTGATCCCGAACTACATTGTGCCTACAGTGAAGCAAGGGCGTAGTTCTGTGTTAGTGTGGGGACGTTTCTCCTTTGCTGAGACGGGAGATTTATGCAGAGTGTAGGGTGTAATAAGGAAGGAAAATTATTTTGCAATACTCCAGAATCATGCAGTGCCATCAGGATTGCGTAAATAGGCCGTAACTTTACATTCGTGCATGACAACGACCCAAAACACACTGCGTTAGTGTGTAAGAACTATCTAAAGGAGCAAGAAGAACAGCACACCCTGCAAGTAATGACATGGCCCCCACAAAGCCCAGATTTGAACCCTATAGAGTTGTTGTGGGATGAACCGGACAGGAGGATCCGAAAAATATGCCCAACTTCGCAAGAACATTTACGGAATATTCTGCAACATGAACGAATTAATATTCCACAATCCGTTTTAACAAAACTTATCGAAAGAATGCCTAGAATAGTTCGAGCGGTGATTAACAGCAAAGGAGGTTTTTTCGATGAAAAAAAAATATAATGTTCAGTATGTTATATCAGGCCAGAATAACTTTTTATTTATTTATTTTTGTCTATTTTACCTGTATACATACAATAAAATTGTATTTTATTTTTAGTTTCGTTTGTTTCTGTAACCTTTTCATGTTTTTTACCAACCGACCGAACTTCTCTGAACGGCAGTGTATATGCACAAATATTTATTTCTGTTCATTGCAGTGTTACGGGTTTCTTCTACGTCCTGTATCGCCCTTTCTTTTATTGATTTTTTGATATTTGCTTATAGAACGACGTTCAAAAGCCCATGTTATTGGTATCATTTTGTTAATTATCGAAACTTTGTTACTAAGCCATCGTTTTGTGGATTATCGAAGTTAAATATCTTTGCTTAAATTTGTTGCATCTCTTAATGTTTGTTTCCTTACATTTGTTTTTGCTTTCTTTTGCTTACTCCAGGTAATTTGCTACTCAGTTGAATTTTGATGAGCATTGGAGCAAAGCTATTGCCGGGTTGGGGCATATTAACAATCCTATGTGGTGTCTATTATCTTTCTACGAGCCTGGGATATCTCTCCCGTATTGTTGTACAGATGTCTTTACTATTGTCATTACTTTCTGTTATTCAAATTAATTCTTTTTTTTTTTAAGAAAATTGTTAAACTATTATATCAAGGAGATATGCATCGAAGTTTTTACCACTTTTCCGAACAGAAAAAACTGCGGTGCCCTTATCTTTCATGGAGTTCGGTTTTCTCGCAGGACAACCTCTCTCTATATTTCTTTGGGAATTAACAGACGTCCATAGTAGGAATTGAACAACCAAAAATTGCA
>LR736875.1:1917046-1993102 GCA_902654985.2 Oryctes borbonicus
CATAGTAGGAATTGAACAACCAAAAATTGCAGCTAAATTATTGTCCAATCTTTATAATAAGCCCGTATATGCATTTATTATTATGGCTCCTTTTTTCTTAGTAAACCGTTACGAACTGTTATTTTAGAATTTAAATTTACGTTCAACCTCGTTGCTCAAATAGTGAAACAATTCTAAGTTGTGAATAGATAAATATGTGAAATTAACAAAATGCGTGAATGCTCTAGCAATAATTCTGGTCTCAAGAGGAAGACTGCTAGAAAGGCAGCAATAAAAATAAAACAGTGAACTATGTGAATTACACGGAATATTTCTCCACAAAAGAAGAATTAAAAATACGCGGGTCGGCGTACTGGGCGCCATCTAACGACTTTCGATTTAAGTTCGAGATAAATCAAAGATGAATGTGTTCCCAAACCATTTATCGTCTAAACTAGGTTATTTCCATCTCCTTTCGTTGTATAA
The DNA here is from genome assembly GCA_902654985.2 of Oryctes borbonicus. NCBI lineage: Eukaryota > Metazoa > Arthropoda > Insecta > Coleoptera > Scarabaeidae > Oryctes > Oryctes borbonicus. The sequence goes on from LR736875.1 coordinate 1,917,512, forward strand.
CAAAAACATGTGACGAGATCGCTCTCTTGGACCAGATAACATTTTCGAACACGTTCCTTAGTTTCTTGGATTTTTATTATTTGATCGAAAGATATGTCAGAAGGAACAACAAGTAAAACAAATTCGCCCGTAATGGCAGATAACGAACCCGACGTAACGCCGAAGACTACGTCGAACGGGGATGTGGTAAGTAAATTCACCATAAAATCCGAAAGGAAACGACACATTTTCGTACCATTCACTTTTGGTTTTTACTCATAATTTTTTATTTAATCAGGTCATAAGTTCAGTATGGTAATAGGCAACGCATATTCGACTCCTTTATTAACAATTATCCGTATTTCGTTTTATAGGTGAAAGAACAAGTTGCAAAGACAAATTCAGCGGATGCTTCAGAATACGATAGTGCAGATAGCTATAGCGATAGGGAAAATGGTTCGATTAGTGGTTCCATGTCGGATGGTAGCGTTATATTTGAAAGGGAGGAAGGAGATGGTCAAGAGAGTACACCGGCAAAGAAAGTAGACGATGATGAGGATAAGAAAAATCCACAATATATTCCAAAACGTGGAACATTCTACGAACACGATGACAGAACTGCAGATGACATGTAAGTTTTTCAAAATTGTATATTGTAATTAGCAGTATACAGTCGGGGAAATAAGTATTCGTAAGTCCATAGACTCGATCAATTTGCTTCAAATATATAGATTATTTGATTTTTTTTAAAATCTTCCTTCCAACAATGCTTGGTAGGATTAACATTTAATGGCTGTGAAGAATTTTCGGGCAAATGTCGTAATCGAAAATGAAATAAGATTGATGTTTTGCACAAGTACTCATGTTTATCAATTGTTCATTCAATGAATATTAAATTTGAATCTCCAAAATTTTTCTCTCATTATTCCTCTTTTCTTTTCGTTTTTCTACGTCCCATTCGTGCAATCTACTTCATCTTCGCACGTTATATTTTCAAATAGATTTGATTGGGTACTTCGATTATATGTTGAAACTACTGTAACAAATCCAGTTCTAAATTTATTGAAATAGCCGTATTTTATTGCTACGAACATGGTAGCATCTGTCGAAATATGCTTTTAATAAATTTTTGATTATTAATTAGGGCAATATTTGTTGCTGTTGTTGTATTGCATATATTAATTGCATTCAAAGCCATAAAGTTTAGTATGCTAAAATCAGGGATGCTTAGATATAGTTCGTTCATACGTTTGCAATTTCCCTATTTCGTACTTTTCCATTTAAAATTTTGTATACATTATAGAAATGCGTATTTTTGTGTAACCTAGTATTTGTTTTTTGAGATTTAAATCGTATATTTTTTTTATTATTTTAATTTTACCATCTACTATTGAATAATAACACAAAGAAATAGGCGACAACGCTCGCTCCGTGTTTAAATATTTTTTTTCTTCAACTGTTAATGTATATGAATAATAAAAACAATTGTAGTGTTAATCACAGGTACAATTTTTTTGCAACTAGAACTTTATACATTTAAAATTTTGAAAGAGAAACCTTGCACACTTCAAGAATTACAATCTAACTTTCTTATTTTAATTGGAGCGTACTACTATTACTATTTTCTGCATATTAAGGAAGTTAATTTCAACTATCAGATAACATCTAAGATTAAAGATTAATATTATAAGGAAATGCCCATTAATAATAATAATAATAAGAAGAAGAAGAATATGTACTTTTTAGGGATACTGATCTAATCTAATCTAATCTAAAACTATGTTTAAGATCCTTTCCTTTATGTCAATTGTTCATTATTTGCTTTTTCAATTTTTCATCAAACTTGTTACAATTTCATGAACAATTATTGGCACAATTTTTGTCAGTTGCTCAATGTGAATGTTAATAGTTTTATATACAGGACGATTCCAAATAATTAAACTTCATATGAACCTACCGCGTTGGAAAGATCCGCAGTAAAGTGAACCCATAAAATATGTAGACATTGTTGCAACATTTGTTCGCTATAAAAGTACAAGGGCGGGAAGTTGCGTGAGGAGCAATAATTTAATATTATGTCCGGTTTCGTTAATCTGTTGGGCTACACGAATCTAAACTACCGAAGCGATAACACCTGATATGTTCCTTAAATCTTGTGCCTATCGCTCTTTTCGTTTGACCAATGTAGGCTTTATTACAGTCATTGCATGCAATTTTATAAATTCCCGACCTTTCTTCCATTTTCGGTTTATCTTTAGGATTACCGATTCATATCTTGACTCTTCAAAACCTTACCCACGCCTTGCGATATGCTGTGAAAGGGGAGTTTCACGAATTTCTTACTGTTAGTTTCTATCGGGATTATTGGTCGTGGAATTTCTTACGTAATCCATACGTTGGACTCTCTTAAGCAAGCGATCGACATCTACGTAAGAGTATTCGTTAATAAAATAGCAACGTTTTTTATGAATTTTTGTTGTTGTTCTTTTCTTGTTCTTTGTTGTACCTTCTTCTACTTAAAGGGAATTTAACTAATCGTGGCCATTTTATATTGTCCACAATGGTACAATGTAGCTATTAGTGTTTGTTTCCTTTCTATAGATGTCTATTGTTTGTTGTTTTTAATTATTTAATTACTAAGCAAATTGTGTCGTGCGGAGGTTACCGATACTTTTGTGTTCTTTACCGTTGAATATGTGCAAAAAAATGGAATTTTTCCAGCGTAGCACCTAGCAGTAATGCAATCGGTAATAATCCACCGCTATCTCGGTGTTTTTGTTTTGGAAATAAATTTGTATCTTAAAATCCACGTATTTACTACTATCTGAACATTTAAGATATTGGATATTTCGAAACGAAACAAATTTAATTTACTTGTTATATATATTTTTATAACGAGAGGTTCAATTTATGTTTCATGAAATTCCTTTTCTAAATTGAGAACAATTTAGAAAGGGAAGTTGATAAATTATGAAGTATTGGGACAGGATCTTACCTTGTTAGTGAATCTGCGCTTGCGTAATTGGTACCAACATTCATGTGTAATCCTCGGTATCCCTAAAATAGTTGAACTTCAACAGTCCTACAAATCACATGTAATTTGTACAGATTAACCTAATTCTGACGCATCTATAGGGAATCTCCTGAACCCGACAAGAATGATAAGGATAGCAAGAAGAAGGTATGGCAAGACAAGAAGGAAAAATGGAGTCACGATCGTTTTAACGACATGGAACAAGCACCTAAGAGCAGATCAGAGCTGATAGCTATTTACGGCTACGACATACGTAACGAAGATGGCCCTCCAAGAGCAAGAAGACGCAGACGATACGGGTAATTATTATATTTACTTGCTCTTTCTCATGTTGGCAACATTCAAAAATATTTATTCGCCGATTTATTTCTCTTTTTTTATGTTAAAGCCGCGGTCCTAATAAATATACAAGGAACTGGGAAGATGTAGACGCTTACGGCAAGCCTACCGTTATTAGGAAAAGCAATACTAACACTAAGAAACGTAGACCTAAGAGCCAAGGTAATGAAAGAGATACAACGGACCAGGACAGTAGCGGTCAAGCAAATGAAAGCCAACCTGAAATGGTATCTCCTCCTAATGAAGAGGCTACGGAGCAGCAACAGAAAGATGAAAGGTAAGATTTCGGTTTTTCACGTCGGATTCCTTTATATGTAGAAGAGTACAATTCTTTGCCGTACGAATAGGATAAAAGCGCGTGTACTAGTCCGCGCTGAAATCCCCTAGCCATACGTTTGGGAAAAAGCAACGCGATAAACGAGAGTCCTATCAGGTTGAAATGTCAAAATCCGCGAAAAAATACATGAAGTTTTTGCTTTCTCACGACGAAAAACGGCTTCTAATACTTAATAAATCCTGGTCGACATTCATTAATAATAGCTGTTATGAGAAGTTTTCGCTAACGGGAAGGACGAAAGCGGGATAGAGGAAAAATAGGGTCGCAAATAAAGGTCTACGAGTAAGTCATTTATTTCCGACACCGACGCTAATGGCGAACGCGATCCTTCCTCTTGGCCGTTTAGGCGATACAGTTGCGTGGCAAGTGACGTAAAGCTTTGACGTGAGGGAAATCCCGAATCTGAAATTCTTCGACAGATCGCAGCTGAACGCGACGCTTTCTGAATTAGAATACTTTTAATAGAGTGAGAATTAGAAGACGTATTTAATTCTTTACCAAACTCTAAAAGATTGAATAACCATCACGTACAAATAATATGAACTAATTTAACAATAATTGCATATTCATGTCTTTTACAGAATTCCCGATAATTCTACCGAAGAAAAACCAAATCTTCCATCGCCGCCACCGCCACCGCCGCAACAGCAGCAGTACAACCATAACCAACAATCTCAACCGAAAGATACTTCCAAGCAAAACATATCGACCTATCAAAACGATAATAGGCAACATCAGCAGCAACATTCGGGCAAGAATTCTCGCGTGGGCACCGGTCGCGTCTCGAAGCCCAAACGCGAGATAACCGACTCCGACTACAGGGGTTTCACGAAAAGCCGCCAGTTCAAGAGCTCGCCGGCGAACAGGATTCGCGGAAGGAATCCGAATGCGAACCCAAATAATAGGAATATCCAAGACGTAGAGAAGGATATGGCTAAGATGAATATCCAGGATGGTAACAGCGGTAATTTTAAACCGAACACTAAACATAACAATCAAAGGCAGGGTAGTATGCCGCCGCGTCTGCAGGCCGAACAGAAAGGTTCGAAGAGGTACAGTTCTATTCGTCAGAGATCGCTTCCGGAAACGACGAATCCGCCCTTCCAGCAGCATACGACTTACTATGGAAACGGTAAGTGCAGCGAATTATATGCTTCCGGTACATTATTTGACATTTCATACGATCAAAACATAGTTTTTATAAGCGTCTAATGACTATGTTAAAATATTATTTGTTTGGTAATTAATGAAAAGCGCACAATTTTATTTATTTATTACTAAATATTAATATAACTTTTTTTGGGATATTTATGTGGGTATTATGAAATTTATTACAATTATACAGATATAATCCTTCAACAAATGGTAGTATCCTTTTTTGTAACAAGCATAGCTCGAGTTAAACAACTAGCTATTTAATAATATAAAAATAATACAATACGGTCATAAAAGAAGTGTAATCGAGAAGGCAATGTTTTTCTTAAATTATTTTTTAACAGTAATGATGCAAACAAGTTTCTATTAAAAGCGTAAAATATTTGCTAATAAAAGTAAAAAACAGAATTTAGCAAACAAATGGTGAATGCTCTTCGAGTTTAGTACAAATCCTTACTATTCGTTCCATGTTGCTAAATACGTTAACGAGGTATTTAGGTGTTATCCCGTCGCAAACAATTTAATAATAATAACGATAAAGGTCTTTGTTGCCAGTATAAAAAAAAAGGAAATAAAAATATACAAAAAAAAAAAACGATGCAGATTCAGAGGTCTCTAAAAGTAGAGCCTTTGTGCTTCTACCTGAACCAAAAATAAGTATAAAATATCTAAACGTGTACGATTGATTGTTATAAAGATACACGTTAATGCCGATAAGCTAATGACCTCAGTCGGCCACGAAAGCACGCTCTTATCTCTCAGGGAGAGAATTCCAAAAGGACGCAATTCGAAACGAATAACCTGTTCTGAAGACAACTGAGGAGTGCTGCGGCAACTTTTTTGCCTTAAAATTAAATCGTGGACATCAGTTCGATATCTAATCTTGTTATATAAATAACTGGCAGTTTTGAATTTTAAGATTTTAAAGGACATGACATCGGAGTGCAGATGACGACAATCGGATATGGTCAACCAACCTCTACATAACGAGTTTATGCAATTATTTCTCTTAAAATTCAACAGATGGCATTCAAATTTTACGGACTATTTTTATGTAATATTTTTGAAAAATTGAAATGAGGTTTGAACTTCCTTATAAACCCGTAACGCCAATAAAAAAAATATTAGCTGCAAATAACGATCGCTGCTACAATGAATATTGAAATCAGAACACGCAGAGAGCAGAATACGAAAACTTTTAAATTTGTCGCGCGTTGTAAGAACCCGACCTTAACTAAGAGATATAGTCATAGCCAACATCAAATTAAATGCGCTTTTAACCTTTTTACTTACTAAAATTTCGAGGAGATATTTTTAATATGCATTTGAAAAGTTGTAAATTCTGACGTCTGAAGTCATATAACGTATTTTGTAGAGTTCAATCAACAGAATCAATCGCCTCAACCGCAGCCCACCACCATCATAACCAACACCGCGTTGCATCCAACAACAGCACAACTGCCACAAATTCCTACCCAAACACTTCCTCCGATCCCTGCTCAGGTTCCCGTTACAACCACTCCGATTTTACAGGCGCCGCCCCAATTTGCTGCACCTTTTACGCCGGCCCCGCCCTTCTTACAAGCCGGTGTCCCTCCCGCTTCCTTTATACCCCAGCAAACCGGACCTATTCTGAATTACGTTCAAGGTCAACCGCAATATCCGCAGCCCCCGTATCAAGGCTATCAACAACCGTTTAACGCCGTGGTAAGTAACTTTTATTATAACCCAACAATTGGCCCTTATTTTTCTGTAGAAGACCTTAATCAAAATTTTTATTTGGGAATTTTAAACAGTTTCTATAAGAACTTGACAACGAAAATTTAGAATGTACTAGACAAATAATTTTTGAACACGACGCAGGCGGCGTTAGCTGTTAATTTTAGAGGTAAATGGATTGGCCGCCACGGACCAATAGCATGGCTTGCATGGGTTAGATTGGATAATTTCTTTTTTTAGGATTACCTAAAGCAACAAGTTTATTTAAACAATTTTGATTCGTTGAAACGGCAAATTCTTGAAGCCGTTGCCTTAGTGTACGAAGAATTGGACAAAAGATGATTTTTGTCATCTTTTAAAGTCATAGGTTGCCAGTTTGGTCAAATATTTATTTATTTAATTAAATGCTATACAACGGCCATTGTTTTGATTTTAAAATAAAAATCATGTTAAATCACATTTTTAATTGATATTTTCGATAAAGAAAAAATAATAGTTTTTACTTTTTATAACGTCATGTTTATTTTATTACAAGTTTGAGCAATGTATTCAACATCCCAAACTATGTGTGTGGAAACTTTATGCAATATATTTTATTGTAATAGAATCAGCCAACGGAATTGTATCAACCGCAAGGCGGCATAACTTACTATTCCACTCAAGAGCAGCAGGCTGCTCAACGAGCCGCCCCGCCCAAAAGACCAAAAGCCGCGATTCCAATTGTAGCGCCGCCCGAACATAGAGGTAGAGGAAGGGTAAACAATCAGGCGGAACATTCTACGAACACGGAGACCGAGAATAATCCACCGCCGGACGTCGTCGAAAACACCACCAAGTTCGAAGACGCTGCCGAAACTGCCGCTGCTCAATGATAGATATTACATTTATATTTTAGATACGCTTCAGTTTCTCTATAAATTTGTCCTTTATTTTTTTTTGTGTTGTGGTACATTATTTATTTATACTATTATTTCTACTGCTACGAAATGTTAGAGTTTAATTATATTATTCGATTTTTGCTTATCTATTTAAAAAAATAAAACAGATAAATTATTGTTATTCCAAAATCATTTTACTTTTATGGAAAGTATAAAATAAAAAATTTCAATTATGGGTAATGGGCTATCGTTTATTTTATACGGACACACTCGTAGAGTATATAAGTTACCACAGTTGCTCCAATTCATATGGCCTTTTCTGTAAGGCGAATCACTCTGCGGCACCGTAGATCACCCGAAAGGAGGGGGGGGGGGGGGAGGAAACAATTGGTTGGTAAAATGATTAAATTTTTGCAGCGACTAGATACACTCATGTTTATTCGTCTCATAGGAATAGGTTTATGTTGCGCACCGGTTTCCTTGTGGGTCGACAAAACACGAGCCTGTTTAGTCGCATTGAAAATTTAGTCATTTGCCCCATCTTGTCCAACACTGGTGGTATTGATATACTAAAGCTGGCGTCAGGATACGTTGTTCGGGTCGAAAGGCAAATGTAATCCTTCGACGGCCGAGGCGGTTTATTGAACTATTAAGAAACCGCAAGCAGAATTCTTATTATAAATCATAGACCTTAACGTAAATAAGACATCAAATGACTATAAAACAGAAAATAACATTTATTAAATTGAGGGTTATAAAATTCTATTTCCTTGCACATTATTTCTATTATTAATAACAATTTTCGCCTGCTTTTTAAATTCCTCTTTGAAAGCTAGAGTATTGGCTTTCTTTTCTAACCTCCGTTCTTTTCTATATTCCCTTAGCAGTTTCTTACGTTCCTTTCTTTCCTCGCTACTTTCATCCTTCTGCCTTATCGAAAGTGTACTGATAACGGACTCGGCACAAGTCGATTTAGGTCCTGCATTAGATAAATTCTGAAGGTTTAAACTTTCTACCGCCTTCACTGTTAGCTTGTTCGAGTTAAGAACGTTCATGGGCATACCGGTCTTCATGTTAATTCTTATCTTTGATTTCTGAAACGTATGTGAAATGATTTCACAAAAGTAATTTTAATAGATTTTATAAGTAAATACCGAAGGCTCTTCAATCAATTTTGGATGATTGTATATATTAGAGTAGGTGCTAAGTATAGATTCACAATCCCATTTTTCTTTTTCAGGGATTTCCACGTTAATCAGCTCTTCGCTAGATTCAGAATCAGAACATTCTTGTAGGCAAATCTTGTCTTTGATATCATCTAATTTCTTTCTGGCTTGTTCTTTTTTAAATTCTTCCGCGCACTGAACGAGCATGTCGGAGTTTTCTGGAACATGTCCTTCGATTTCTTCACAATCTAATGCGCCAATTTCGTTATCGTCATATGAAGCGTACATCTAAAAATGTAATTAAATCGCGTCTATAAATTAAAGCACTGCGACCACACCAACTTCAAATAAGTAACTAACAAAACGTAACAAGAATATATTTTATGTGAGGTTACTCTAAATACATACGACATATGGCAAACTTTAAGGGTCAATTCCTTGGGTTATTTTAATCATAAAAGCTCGTATAAGTATATCTTCAAAATGTGAGGTTTACATTCAATAAACCAATGCTTTGATGTAATAAAATAGAAATGACAAATAAATAAAAAATTACTTTTGCGGGGCAAGCTAGATATTAGGTTGTCCACTTACGAGTAAGTGGATAAGCTTTGCTTTTATAACTTAGTCGATTCAGACATATGTTCATACGAACTTATGTCCTATATATTTAGAATCACCTTGTATATTATACCTTTTCAAATCTATTATCCAATAAGGTTAGCTGTTCATTCCTTCTCATAATGGAACTTGACATTGAATACTCTGTAAATCTTGATTTAGTCTCTTCATCTTTAAACGAATATTGTGGCCCTTCCAATGAACAAAGTTCATCTCTTTCTTCCGAATTAAAATTGGAATCATCGTCCTCATAACTTCCATTTTCAGATTCCTCCAGATATGCCTATAATAAAGCTAGATATTAGGTCGTTCGCTTAATAGTAAACATGTTCCGCTTTTATAGCTGAGCCGTTTCAGATATATGTTCATATGAACTACTAATTCTATACCTTTTCGAATCTATTATCCAATAATGTTACCTGTTCATTTCTTTTATGCTCTTCCAATGGACAAAGCTCATCTCTTTCATCGCTAGATCCTTCAGCATCCGCTAATTCAATAAAATTATCTTCCAACTGATTTTCTGGGTCAGAAAAATCAAAGTCGTCATCCATCGCAGCTACTACATCAGGATCTAAATCTAACCTTAACCCTACAAGATTATTTTTCATTAAAATATTTATCAGATTCAAAAGAAATTTACCAAACCTGATTGCGGTGCAGCTTTGTTCAACAATCCCACGTCTTCTTCGACGTTTGAAGCGAATACAGAACTTGGTAAATTTAGTTTCGTATCCTTTTTCAACTTATATTCAACCTGTTCCCATTCCATCGGACGCGCTTCCCGTAGATGTTGTAAATAGTTATAATCGTCATCGAAATAAATGCCATATTTGTGCTGTTCTTCGATACGTTTATCAAGCTGTGCGAAAAAATTGTCAATTTTACATATGCAAATTCGGTAGTTCATGCAATACCTTTTTCTCGGGCACCAATACTCTTTGAGGAGCATTTTCATCCGCGGCCAGTGGATCTTGTTGACTTCTATGTACCAAATGGAAGGTAACAGCATTTTTTCGATCGATGAATTTCTTCCTCTTAGGCTAAAGATATGGATAGTATTTTTTTTGTTGTTGTTGAAGGTTGAAACGATTCCTACGTACCATTTCAGGGGCTTATCTTCTAAATGTCTAATAAAATAACTTTGTTATTCAACAATAACGTGAACTACGCAGCAGTACATAACCTAGATATCGATACCACGTTGCTGCGCGACTATGACATTCAAGGCCTACAATTGTTAACGATAGAATTCCCTATCTCAGAAAATAAATGAAAATTCCCTAAACATTCCGTGATTAAAAAGTATTTTTGTATTTAAACGTTTTGTAAATTACTCAAGAATACCGCGTCTGTTTTTTTTTAATAAAAGCTTACAACTTACTCATTTCCTTTCCAACAAATAAGTAACATATATGAAGGAAAATATTAAACTGTTGTGTAGTTTTGTTAGGGGGATGTCGTTATCCCCTGTACATGTAGATTTTTAGAAACAGTCGGTAACAGTAAAGTAACAAAAATAGTACAAGTATCCTCAAGGACGGTTCGAGAAGCAGGCTATTTTTGTGTGTTTGTTACCTATCTTATCTTATCATTTATTGCGGCAAAGTAAATAAAATTTCTTGAGAGATGTAGGTTTATAAGCAATTTTCTCACGAAACCGATTGAATTCTAGAGATTTAAACAATTTTCCTTGAATATTTTACTTTTCTATTCTGTTGATCAACATGCGCAATAAAAGAAATGGACCCAGGACACCTTTTTTGGAGGCAATACGTTTATATTTTGTATTATTTAATTTCTTTAAGATTCTCAAACGTTTTTGATATATTTATTTATATTTATTACATGCATTAAAGATGTATTAACAAAGACACCTCGAAAGAATTAAATTTTCTGCAGGTATTATTAATTATTAATGTTAGAATGATACATGAGTAACCATTAAGAATAAATTCGATAAAAATATTTATCCATGTAGCACGCGTGATTAAAATCTTAACAATAAACTTGTATTTACGTCCATTTTAAATTTGGTAACAATAGGTAACAAACAACGCATTAAGTGTTTATCTATAACAAGTAAATATAATTGTTTTTTTATAGCTTAATTACTTGATATCATTTGCATTAGTGATAACGCTTGAATCGTAGACGCAAATAACAATGTCGAAAATCAGGTACTGCGCACTTAAACCTTATTACCTCTTCCTTTTCGTAATCTAGAAATCAATTGTATCACATTTAAAATTAGTAAAAATTTATTGTACATCGCAAACACGTTTCCATGATTTTTAATCGCTTACGTCGGTCTTTTTATCATCAAGGTTACATAAAGTTACTTTGATTCTCGCTTATCACGTATCATCTTGCATTAACCTTCTATTATCGGACTTTCGTACCTTGACACTTAATTTTTTCCCATATATCGATCAGATATTAACGGAGAAACGTGCGCATAATAGAATTCGATATGAGCGAGATTAAAATTGATTTTTTTTTAAGAGCGGTATAAGAAAATGAATTACAGATGATTACCACCTACCATTGTATTTTAAATTGGCATCTACTTCCTGGGTTTGTTGCTATTATTATAAGCTTTTGCGAATGTCTTATGTAATCCTTAAATCGCTACTTTAATATGTGTGTGTATTGTTGTTTTAGACAATTGAAATTTTCCATACTTTTGTATATTTACAATTTTCAAATGATTAGCATTAAAATGCGTATTAATGTTAGGTTTAATAATTTGACTTGTATCTACGAAGATTCTTTTTAATCTCAAAGCAAGTTAGAGAACAGCACTTAAGTTACCAACGTTGTTATGTAAAAAAAATGTGGGTTGTAATTTGATAAATAGTAGAAATGTCTTTCGGGTGATGTCGTGTAGTTAAAGACTAAAGTCTTTAGAAATCTTCTGAAGAAGCTGAGAGGATGGTCAGCGAAACGTCAAGTAAAATATTAACTACACGACATCACCCGAAAGACATGTTTACTGTGGATTACGGTCGTGAAAGCCTACACTCAACTATTTAATATTGATAAAATTTGTTTGTTAACTTGTTAGATGTGTTACCAAATATCATGATTTTCCAGAAGATCGTGTGATTTTTCCAAATTCCTTCCGATCTACCAATTTTCAACCTAATGCTTCTTATTCCTTCATGGAAAGCTTAAATCTAACGTACAAAATCTAAAGCGTAATTAGAATTGCATTTCGTTCGGCGTGAATTGAAATGCTTCATTTATTTGTTAATCTTTTTGTTGGGTGAGCTTTAATTGCAATTAATTTTCCGATTCCGGTTTAATGAGTATTTCCCGATATTTTCCGTTACTGAGTCACTCTAGGATTAAGCAACTACATATCTATCGGATCAACAACACGGTAATTGAAATATTGTTTTCTATTGTTCGTCAAAACTACGTTACGATAAGATTAGAAGCAAGTTCAAAGTTCTAAGCCGTATAGTTTATTTCATAAGAGATGCTGGAAAATTACTTAGAAAGTTAGTTAGATTTACAATTAAATCTATTTGTGAGCCTACTTTAATTTTTCAATTGGTAGCAAACGCTAGCCTTAGCGATTTATAAAGCAATTAAACGGCAAAATGCTTTCTTCATCTGAATCCTGCTTGTCCAAAAATATTTACGTACCATGTTTATATTTTCACTACTTGAAGTCGTTTTGTTTAGGTGTTGCGTATGAAGCGCAGCTTCTAAATTTAACCCGCGGTTTACAATTCCACATACCATTTTATCGAGAGATGACCTCCGTTTAATAATATTTGCTGTTTCTTTAATGCATCTGATCGTGATGGATGCTGATTTTTTAAACCGGATCCACTCTAACTTAATACATCACGAAAAATTATAATGAAAGATAAACAACTGCTATAGGAATGAAAATATCCTTTGTGCTGGCAAAAAATTTCTGAACGTACACACTTAAATAAAAAGCAAAACCTTCACGCAAATGGAAAAAAGTACTTAATTGTGTTGTTTAGTTACAAAAAGGGGACTTTTCGAAATTGTCAAACGTTAAAAAGTGCTATTTTTCGAAAATTTAATTTTTCTATCATGTGTCACTTTTAGCTAGCTGAACAATTGTCTAGAGGCTAGAAAACATTTCTTTAAAAATTTTTATTAAGTTGGTTTGGCGAAAGAGTCAGGTCACATCAAGAAGTTTGTCAGACTTTTAGAGATAAGTATCCAAATAAGCCCATAAGTCAACCTACCCTTAGGAGAATCGAAAAAAAAATTAGTGAACACGGCAATGTAAAGAATCTTCTAAAAAGTGGACGTCCGGTGCCATTAAATGAAGATGTTCAACTAATAGAAACATTGCTTTGGATCACAATGTAAGCCACACTTCGGTTTTAAATTTTTTGAAAGTTCAAAAATTTCACCCATATAAGCTACAATTGGTTCACGACTTGGCAGAAGATGACTTTGATTATGGATAAGAATTCTGTGAACAAATGATGAAAAGTCGTAATCGGCATCCAATGTTCTCCGATGGTGTTTTATTTTCGGACGTAGCAATATTTTGTTTAAACGGAACAGTTAATAGAAAAAATTGTAAATTTTGGGGTAGGGAAAATCTTAATTGGATAGAGGAAATTCATACTCAGTACCCTCGGAAAGTTATTGTATGGACAGGAATTATTGGCCCATTCCTTTTTGCAAATAATTTAACTGGAGAAAGATACCTGCAATGTTTGCAGTTGGAACTGATGCCAGCATTAGCTGCATTATTTCCCAATGCGAACAATTTTGAATTATCAAACAATAGCATGATGGTGCTCCGCCTCATACACGCAAATAATGTTGGGCGCTATTTGGACCAAGTACTTCCAGGAAGATCGATTGGAAGAAGGGGTCCGATGGAATGGCCGGCTAAGTCGCCCGATTTGACGCCCTTAGACTTATTTCTGTGGGGGTACTTAAAAAAATAAAATATATAAAAATCAACCACATAATTTAGAAGAAATTCGACGTGAGGTTACATTAATATCACCTCAAACTCTTCAAAAAAATGTAAGAAATGAATTTTATAATCGCCTTGGGTATTGCCAAATGGTACAGGATCGTCATTTTTTGAACATCTAGTATAGTGAAATAATTTCTGTGCTTATTTTTATGAATTAATTGTATTGTTAAGGTTTTTTTCTGGTCAATAATTTTTTTTTGTTGTTATTCAAATATTCGAACTTTGATACTGTTTTTTTCAATTTTTTTAAAGTGTAACATATTGATAACTTTATACCGTTGAAAACGGAATAAAAAGTGAAATTAATAATAACAAATATGTTATCATTAAAAAAAACATTTGATGACGTAACAAGATAATGATGTACTATAAAGTAAAACAATTGAAATCGCTATAGCCTCTCCAGATTTTTTCAAAAAAATAAATATTAACAAAGATCCGTTACTTTCCTACCACATTGTATATATAGATCGACATTATTTAAATGAAAATTCTTCAAATTATAAAATTAAAAAGAAAAACAATCTCAGTCGTACACTTTTACAAGCTAAAAATAGTGATTTTAAAGAAGTCGTTGTGCAAGACCAGACATACGTATCGATTCGATAATCACTGAATCGAATTAAAATTTCATATTCTTCTAAAAATAAACGAACACATTCGACGAAACGGGTACTATTTCGCAGTAGTAGAGCGGCATGAACTAATTTCCTCGGAGAATCACCTTAAATTTCAACGATACTCCTTTATATACACAAAAAGGCCAGCTGTTTTCTATTATCGCAGCTCTGTTCGGAACCGAACGCGCCCGTAGCGCGCAAGCACAGACCTACGGGCGTCGGTCCAAAGTCCGATTTCTCCGCGCGAGGTAACGAAGGTGTTCGCGCGACGTACATCCGCGATAGACGCGGACGGCCCTTCTTATAGCTGTCACTCGGTTGTTTCGATTTAATATAGTCCAAGCTGTAATTTAGTATGGACGTAGTCATAAAATGTGCAAGAGGTTTTGTGTACAACAGGCGATTTCCCGTAAATCTTATAGAACATTGCGATTTCATCAAATGATCTGTGGTTATTGCTAGCCCGTGTCCAGCTAGCCGGTTCGACGAGAATTCTTGATATTTTCTGTCATTAAAAGCGACGAAAATGTGGTGTTTAATTAGCCAACCCAATTCTGTGGTCATCGAAGTTCGTGTTGATCCCAAAGCGATCGGCCAGGAATGCCTTGAAAAGGTAAGAATTTCGTTTATTTTACTTTAATTTATTCTTTGTTATTCGTCCTTACGGAGGGTACGTAGGATGAAATGCAGGGGTTTCATCATGATTCGTTATACCTTCGATATTTAAGGGGGTTGCTTACATTTCGTTTCAATTTTATTTAATTTATTTTAATTTCTAGGTAAAAAAAAAAATTTTAAATAAAAAAATTTATTCCGTTAATCTCGAAATAAATCACCCATGTATTAGAAAAGGTGCAAAGTGCAAATAAAAAAACCGTGACCGAAGTTCATCATTTTTTTTTTAAATAAAATCGATTTAATCATCCTCCTTAATAAGCAGGTAATTCCAAGATAATGCCTGATTAATATTCATGAAAACTATTTACATTACTTAACTCATCGTTTTCCTTGCAAAAAAAAAAAAACACGCTGCTTTATAGTCTTATTTGATTTTTCACTAAAATGTTAACTTATCGCATACAAAGTGCTAATTTCACTTTATTTATCGCAGGGCGCTTTTCTCTGTTGATAATGTAGGTCTACCTCCAGTAATGTAGGATATGCAACATATGCGTGCGTGAAAGAACCGGTTTTTCAAGATTACGCATTGCATCGACCTTATGCACTTATACTATTTGTTGACAAAAAAGGTTTTTCTCGGCAATCCTACGTGATATTTTGTGCGTAGCCGTTACGGGAAAAGAAAATACGTGAAAATAAACATCAGGAAATGGACGAGATTGTTTTGTTTCAATCAAATGTTCTTTAATGTTATTCGATGTTTGTGTACTGTGTGTTTAGGCTACGTGATCTGCATCTCGTACCGTTTTGATTTCGTCTTCTGTTAGCTTTTTGATGTGTTGATTGAATAACAAACAGTCGAGGATACCTCTAAACGCGTAACACTGTTGATATTGAATGCATCTTATATCCACAATCATTAACTAAACTAAAATCCAACATGTGTACGAGTACAAGTACAAGTACGAGTACGAGTACAAGTACAAGTACGAGTACGAGTACAAGTACAAGTACGAGTACGAGTACAAGTACAAGTAGGAGTACGAGTACACGTCTATAATAGATTTAGAAACATTTTTCGACTTGAAAACGTTCATTTAAGCATACGATAGCGAAATTTTTATTATACAGAGGTGATTTGAGCTGATGTAATATGTATAAGCGTTGTAAGTGGCAATTCACCATCGGTGAATGACGATTTGTATCACCTACTTGCACATAGTGATAATTGTGTAGCATTAGCTTCAAATACCCAAGTTAAACTGTACAGCTACAGAAAAGCCAATTATATTGGCTTGTATGAACAGTGATTGGTCATTTCTTCAATCACATAGTGATATTAACGACTAATTATTAAATTCATATCTTAAACAAGTGCGGTCTCTATAAATGTAGCTGTGAACTTAGAAACTATGCAATATGGTTTACTCAAGAGCAAATCAATAATATTAAATCACCAAAAATACAAAAAAATATATTTTTTTTTGTTTTAATTAATAATAATAATTTTAATTAATGTAATGAGCTCAATATACGAAGTAATATTAAAAAACGATCCTAAACGATTTTGGATAATTATCGATTCCAAAAAGAAGTCTTTTGATTTCCCCAACGTTGCCAAAACTGAGAATGGCGACTCATATACAACAGCATCTTCCATTGTGAATTCCTTCCAACAATTCTTTCAATCAATTTATACACATTCGTCTAACACCGATCAGCAATACTCTACAATATTAATTAATAATCTTCAGCTTCATAGCTAGAGATTGAGCAACTGTTTTCGTGCTATCTATTTAACTTTGCTTTAACAACAAATTGCCGCAAAACAATCAAAATCATTCTTATAAACAGAACACATCAGAAAATGCCTAGAAACAATAACCAAAAAATATAATGCTAAGATAGCTTAGCTTCCTCATGGTATTGATGGAATAATTCACGGCAAACGCAACAAAAGGAGAGAAAAAAAATCACATTAACACACGGACACGGACATGTTATTGCGAGGCAACAGCGATAGAAGGTAGAGATAAAAAATTACTCTCGGAACCACGCTGATGACGCCGAGTAGGCAGAAACATGTCCGTGTGTTAGTGTGATTTTTTTTTCTCTCCTTTTGTTGCGTTTTCCGTGAATTATTCCATTAATACCATGAGGAAGCTAAGCTATCGCAGCATTATATTTTTTTGTTAAAATCATTCTTATTCACAAAAAGGAAGCGTTAGTTCCGTAGAGGCGATTATTAACAACTTCGTTATAAATGATTTTGCAATAAATTTACGATGTTTCTGGAACGATGTTTATTTATCAAATTTACCAAAATAAATTTGTTACAAAATAATAACATTCAAAGTCAAATTTCTCAAAAACCATTGGAGATACAGCAAAGTTTGTTTTTAATCATCAAACTAGAGAAAATTTATCGAGATCGGTTCATAATCTACAAAAACCATCTTTGTATCTAGCACCGTTCGCGATAATATATCTCTGCATACTGACTCCCTTCGCATGCAAGAGTCCATTCGTTAGCTACGCCGGTGGTGCGCACCCGAATGTGCCCACTCTACTACCGATAATATGTATAAATATGAGTGTTGTATCTCCTCGTTATTTATTAGTAGATAATTGATAACGAAGAATTAAGAACAAACGCAGGTGATTAAATACTTATGGACGGTAATGTACATGTTAAGAAAATGCAAAGGTGCTTTCGAGTGAAAGGTAGGAAACAGCAACAATTTCATTCAACTATCAAATGAAATTGGTCGTTTGCGGTTAACTCTTATGAGATTCTATTTATTCCATATTCTTAGGTTTAATTACATTTCGCGTATTAATCGAGATAACTCAAATCTTTGTTTTGTGTCGCTCGTTCGTGTTTACTTTTATGTAATAAAATTTACATTTGTAACCGTTTGTATTAATAATAGTACGCGCACAGAAGGTCGCTCGTTAAATTAACAAAAACTTTTTTATTGAGATTTGTTTTGCTTTGATGAACAACAATATTAGGCAGTTTAACAATTTCAATTCGGTTACGTAATTTTTTCAGCCTCCTTGGATTAAATCAACAAAAAGTACTCAACCCCTGCTTTGTGTTAAAAGAATAAAAAAAAATTGTTTCGCCGTATACAAACGAGACCGCTTGCTAATGTTAAATTAATTGAACAACCGTCCTTGTGTACCGCATAAGAATACGCACTTAGTACAGTTTAACGAATATATTACTAACTAATTGTATTACTGCAATTAAATTAACACATTGGCAAAAAAAACGTGGAATATTAACAAAAACATAACAAAAAAAAAACAAAAATGTTTTAAATACAACATTAACAGTTGCGTTAAACGCAGTCACTAATCGCAGGAAACGATCACCCCCTGGCGTCAGCCTATCTTGTCGCCTTTGTCCTGACCCCTGTAAATTAGATCTTACGCTATTAGAACGCTCTACTACGATAGCGATAGTACGAAGATGAACCTCGAGGTATTAGGCGAGAAATTATTACAAAATTGAGTTGGTTATTTCACAGCTTTGGGTTTTAATCTAATTGGAAATAAGGAAATAAGCTTAATTAGAATTTAAATTGACTACTTTATATAGGAAATACGTTAATTTGAAGCATTTTACGTCTTTTATTGCGCTTGATTACCTGAAATAATTTGCTAGGATAATAAGACAAATGCAAAAGGACTCTTGCGTTTGTATTTATTGTATATCTCTTGAATACCAGCTTATATGAAGGAAAATGTAATCGGTGCTGGGCTGCTTTAAACAAATAAATTCGCTATCACGTAATCTAAATCGCGGCTGAAATATTTACGCAGTGAAAGGGTTAAGAACATTGTCTACCCATGGATTCAAGACGTGCCCAGCGTACCTGAGGAATACCTTATCTTTGAACAACCGCTTAATATGGGTTTTTGTTTCAAAATTTACTATAGTTAGACGATGCGAAGATTGATCATTCGTAGAATCATTTCTTATGGTTCTGATGATCTAGAGCGTAGGATGTAAGCAATATCTAAATATATTGACAAAGGCGAAGGACATTGTGAATTTCCTAGAAAGATACGACCTTATAAGTGAAGGTCATTGTAGTTTTTCGATCACCCGGTACCCTGTTCTGCTGGTTAAGATGAGAAGAATGGGAATTAACACGAGACTATTTGTTCTAACAAAATCTTATCTTCGAGCGAGAGCTGCTGTTAAATGTGGCTTGGTTTTGTCATCTGGAAGATCATCGTTAGCTCCTGAGTTATTCATCCTCTACACTCACGATGTCTTCGCGAATGATACCATGCTCTATACATCTTACAAATTACTGGTTAGAAGAACTCAAAATCCCTTCGACCATCCGATGAGGTGACTGTCTGATGATAAAAGCGTCGCTATTATAATTCAAAAAAAAAAAAAGAAGTTCGGCTATAAATTCACCTGAAAAAACTGCAAAGGAGTAACCTTTTGGACGTAAGGACCAAAGCCCGTAAATTACAAAACATGTCTGAGGCCAACCTGAGCTACAGCAGCACCTCAAGAAACTGGACGCTCCGCAAAGTAAAACGCCGAGACAGATTTCAGGAGAACTCTGGCTTATGCTTTCAGCTACAGCCGATCCTTCTGATACCTACCTTGAGTGATCACCTACACGCGAGTTGGCCAGAGAGATATTAGAAAGGGTGGTAAATGGAGCAAATCATCTGTTGGCAAGAGTGGTAGAAGAGCCCCAGGACTGTCCTCCTCCTACATGCAGAATTACCAGATTGCGAGATTGCATCTCCAGCTGAACTTTCTTAAGCCTGATTTCTTGCAAAACTACAATTTCGAAAAACAATATCGAAATGTGAAGGATTTAATTTGAGATATTTCTAAACGTATAACCACCGTTAAATATAGTTCGTTGACGCTTATAATGTATAAAAAATTAAAAAAAAAACTATTTTAACCATAACATTATGAAATATTTATCAAACATTGCAAGGTTCGCGGATACTTTTGTGTTCCTTATCTCTGTTGTGTATTTTTAGGTTTATCTATGCACCAGAAAATAAATTCCAAACCTAAACAAATATCAACCAATCATGAATCACGATGTATACAATTTAGTATACCGTGTGTAAGACAATGTCCATATTCCATATATTTCTGCAAGCTTCAGAAAATGCGCTGTATGCATTTGCAGCCATTCCCACGGGCTCGGAAGATGCACCCTTGTGAATGGAGATTTTCCAAAACTACAGATATCTAATTATGGATACGGTTTAAAATTATATTGAAACCTACAGGATGTCCCATAAGTTCGTAGTTACCCAAAGTTGTATTTTTTTCTAAATGGAACATGCTAGATATTATTTTTGCACTAAACTACGGTCAATATTATTTTTTTCAATATGCCATCGGAATAATTGCAAGTCTCCTCGGTGGTTGCTTTCTTTTAAAGGATCTAGGTTTCCGGGTTGAAACCGCATCGTAATTGCACGAGTTTCCCGACGTTTCGCTCTCACTTGCGTGGAGCTTCTGCTGAACTGCTGCACGGTTCTGATAGGAGAGATTTCCACTGAAATGTAACGTGTAACCGTCGTCTTTATGGAGATTGTTGGGATGTTTGTGGATTTCGATAACTTCAAGATGCAAGGACGTATAGAAATGAGAGTCGTCCGTGTGATTCAACCTCCATGGTCAAACGTATGTCCGGATGTTGGGTGTTTCGGATGGTTAGAAATTCTTGTAGGAATTCCCGTGCATGTGGTCAGGTGACGAGGAATTTCGGTTTTAAATGGCTGGATGATGGGATTTGTTGTTCGAACGCTTTCATGAAATTGTTAATGACGACCGGGGGGAATCCATAACATAGCACCAGAAACTTACCACGGTGTTGGAAATAGGCGGAGGTTAGGCGTGCGTTTGCCAATTTGGCTACGTCGGTAGGCTTGTCGTGGGCTGATAAAATGTCGGTGATAATTTGCACGGTGTAAGGAATGGGTCCTGTGGGTTGAGGGTGAGGTCTCACTATCATGTGGCACAAAAACAAGTTAGTTAAACGGGTCTTTTCCATTTCTTAACCCAAGAATTGAGACGTGTGATCGACGCCCTCATCGAAAAAAAAAATTCAGCAAGTGAGATATCCGAAAAATGAGGTACTTCCAAACCGCTTACCAACACAAACAAATCAACTAACACGGCAACAAAGATAATGGTTAACTCATTTGGAGATTACATCGGAGGATACTTTAGGATCTCATGCTTTGATTTTTGATATCTGTTCGCGTAATGAACTTTATCATACTTCTGTATAAGTATCGTTTGTTCTGAAAATCTGAATTATGTTTATGGAAAATTATATTTGATGTTCGATGAGATGTTGTGGGTTTTCCTACTTCAGACATAGAAGCACTAAATGGTTGATGTCTGCCGTCCGTTCTTGGTGTTGTAGAGCCAAATAACCTCGATATATTTTGATTTTTGTACCATTCCTTGAAGCGGGTTTATCTACGGTTAAATAAGCTGCGTCGGCCTCTCTATAAGCATCCTTCCAATATTCTTTAACTTCTTCAACAGGTCTGGTGCTGAGACCTTGGGACGAGCTTTTATCTTAATGCGATGTTTCTTCAGAGTCCGATAGTGTTCCTATATGAGCATAATCCTCCAAGTCCTGTTTGTGCAGATTTACCAACGTATGCGTATATGCATAACGAAATTCGTATTTTACGTAGAAATAAATCATTGGACTCGACATGACACGGGGCCCCTTTTTTGGAATAAAAATCTTTTGACATTTCAAAATTAAGGATAACAAATGTTTTTTTTTGCTTTCCAAAAACGAAATATATCGCATGTGACCTGCCTAAAATGATACAACCATATCAGAGAGCTTGTTACGTAAAACTTTTTCTCCGAATCACATTTAATTAAGTAAATGCCTTGCGTATAGGAAAAATTTCTCCATACATACTTCTGCACTCGTCTATATCGAACAACTATTTTTCATAATTCATGTCAACTTCCTCCGGGACAAATTCTACAATAGCAGCAAATACCGCAATATATCTTGGATGTGACAGGGGTATTGAGTGGAATTTTGTTTTGATGTAGACTCCTAATGTATTCCAGCTCTAATACCTATATTACCGCATACAGGAACTCGTTCGATAAATCTTTAGGGCCAAAATCGACATATACGCACCCAGCCATTATAGATATACCGATACAGAAAGCTTTATTTGAACATCTATTTTCCCAGAAAGCAATATTATGGGACCTAGATGATGACTATTGCTAGTTAATTTTAATTGCTAAATCAAAGCATATTTCGCAAGAAAACCTGCCTCTAGAATTTCTAATGAAAATTATTTGGGTTCCATTTTTTTTTTAATTATTTATCTGAAAACATGGATATGATGTTGACACACCTTTAATAGATTTTGATCACCAGGGTTCCAATTTCCCGAAACTATGTTGAGACCGTAGCAGCTGACTACACGGTCTAGGGATATTTTCCTTTGCATCGAGCAGGTCCAATTCACTACACTCAAGTCATTATGGACCAAGATATTAATAATTTAGGAACTATTATGTTATTTTATAGGCAAACAATATCCTAGAATACACAGCTCGGGCAGTAAGAGATTGGCTTTCTTCTAATTCTGTCGGTTCTGTTTTCATGCAGTTCAGGCGTAAAAGTATCGAACAATGGAATGATGTAAGACGAATTTTGAGAGAAAAACAAAAATAAACAATTCGGAGAAGCAGTGGTATGAAATTAGGTTATTCCGCTGCGCACGTCATGTCGCGAGGAGGTACATTGCAAAACTCGGTATTTATTTCTTATGTGGCATTGGCAAATTAAAGACGGCCAATATTTTTTAAAACTACATAACTTGCACAACACAGTTGAGTTTGTGGGCGAAACGTCGAGTTTTCGATTAACCATGAGACGGTTTAAACGCGAAACACAATTTTAACCGAATCTGGCCGTAAAAGCCTATATTATTATTTATACTTGCGTTTTGCCTCCCTTTACTTTTTTGAGTGAAAATTTAAGCTTGGAACTTGGAAATTTGTATGCGTACCAGTCCCATTAAAACATTTAGGATCAGAAGATGTTAACAGAAGCTAATGAGAAAGAAATACGGCTTTCGTCAACGCGGAGTGATTTTACGACTCTGTCATCTCACATTTATCCCCAACAGCACTTCTTATCCAATTTAACTTCCTCATCCGTTATTCCAAAGGCGAGAACTCGTCCTTTCCCTCGCATTTCCTCTTGCTATTTTCTCGGCTCTCTTAATGTAATAGAAACTAATTACGCGACAGTGTAGAAAGAAGATTTAATGCCCGAGCTAAGTCATTTTTATTAGCTGGTAAACATCTGGCGAGCTAAACAATATCCTCCTAATTATTTCGTTAGCTCATCTCTTCCCTCATACTCCGCCTCCTTCTTTCCTCTTCTTTCGCGAAATTCGCAGCCATGTATCGGCCCTCTTGATCAATTCGGATTATGTTTAGTGTTTGGATTTTGCCGGATTTTTACGGAAAATTAGACGGGCTGCAGCGTGCGTTGGATTTACCACCTCTTTTTTTAGAAAAATTCAATTACGGTAATCTGATTATTTTGCGGGTTCGTATCAATCTAAGAATTTAATTGGCAAAAAAAAAAAACGGAATTTTCGCGGTTGCTAGTCGTGGGAAAAAAATTCCCCAGTTATTGATCTGAGAAGGAAAATGGCTGGGTATGAATTCTGGTGCCGTGTGCCAGCGTGAAATGTTAAATAGAAAATGAACTTGGATGTTCGCAGAGGAATTATTTTCGTATTTATTGGATTTGTATTAGCAGATTCCAACATTTTTTTAAACAAAAAGATGATAAAAAATAGGTACTTACAGATTCGAACCCGTTCAACGAGTCTGTGTTAAAGGATGTTCAAAAGTTGTAGAATCTTGAAATTTGAAAAATTGAAGGCATATGCGCATTATTAATTGCCATACAATGACCTAGTCTGTTACTCAACTAAAAAAGCTCTTTTTTTGCTTTTTGAGTTTTGAGGTAAGAGCTAAAATATCTAATATAAAAGTTTCCAAACGTCTCATTATACTTTAATAACTGGAGAAAAAGAATTGGATATTTGAGTATATATTGTCCGAATTTATTACTGCGAAAGAGAGTTTCGACATACAAGTCGTTATACAAGGACCACTTTCCACGAAACTCGAGTTACGCAAGGAAAAAAGCAATAAAAATAACGTCCCTTCTTAATTGCTTTCGCTAAAGCTAGCAAAAGCGATTATTGATTCGACATCCGATTCAATTTGCAAAGCGATATTCCAGTTCAACCCGGGAGTATCCAAATTGTTCTCGACACCCCCTGCCTCCAAGAAATATGCCTTCCACTTTCGTGGAAGAAGCGTACGGATCGTTATCGATATTATTGCGACGGACAGTTGATTACTCCTAAAGCAGATTATCTGTGGTTTGTAATTTTATCGTTCGAACTCGCTGTCTGGCGAAGTTATTTTAGAAGCGCGCGGAATGAGTACTGGCTTGTTCTAAATGAAAATAGAGAAAAATATGTACGACGGAGAAATAGGTTTGTTTTGCGCAAAACGTTGCGAATCGCTGAGCAAACGAGTGCAACTGCAAATTGTTTAAGTTTGTTAAAAATATTTGCACCAACCTTGGTTGTTCTTGAACGATCAATTCTGTTTAGCAGAGAGGACAGAAATAATAGATAGAACCGAAATGAATGAAAATGAGGATCTGTGGACCATCGAAACAGCTGTCCCTGATTAATCAATTAAATTTGTGTGGTGCGGAGTGTGCCGATACTTTTGTGTTGTTTGGCAAAAATGGGTTAAGTTACACTTGCAGCCACTCTCTCTTTCTTCGTTCTACAGCTATATCGAAAATACCGAAAATGCAATTCTCCTAGGAGCACTTCCCACCTTGAAACTGAACTTTTGTAGATTGCTACGTGCTATGTAGACTTCTCTACAGTTCCACCAAGTTTCATTAAAATGTGGAATTGTAATACGCGGGAACCTTATAACAATAGGACTGCAGTCTCAATTATTCTCCAAATAATGCATCTTAGTTAGAAATTCTGCGTCGCAAATAGATGTCGTAACAAAGAGCTAACTCCTCCTACTACTAGCGACATGTTCCTGTTTGCAAAGTTTTTATGTTACTGGCAAGCATAGCAAAAGAAAACAGACGACGAAGAGAAAGTACGAGACATATTTAAGAGTTAAATAGATTGAAATTTTTGAAACGCCTTCGTCTAAAGTTTCTGGCGTAGGCAAAATGCGATGGCGAGCAATCACAGTTCGAGGACAGTGCGTAGCAGATGTAAACATCTGTATCGGCCGTATTGTGGCCTCGCCACGGGAGTCCGCTTCGCCACTTCCACAGAACAATATCGGGCTTACGAGCTGGATGACTCATCAAGGAGAAGTTTTGTTTACTATATTCGATATCAAAAGAGTCGTAATAAAAAACGATACGCTTATGCATAGGGCAACGAGATAAACTTGTAATAGTAAACAATTCTGAACTGGTGCGCGTATCTTTATGAATCCTGAGCGCGTACGGCGTTTTGGGGTCATTCACCGACCACAAGGCAAAAGGAAAACAATACTCATCCATCCATTAATGTAACATTATCGAAAATATGCTTTATTGAAAAGATGTTTTGTTTGGACAAAACGAACAGAACAAAGAATCCAATGTTATTAACTGCTGGAGGTTACTTGATTGTAATTTGTGATAATTGTAATTTTATATCCACACACACGCAAATTTTTGATAGAAGCAGTTATAATCAAAGCTGGTACCCACACGCAACTCGCGAATATGAATGAAATGTTGCTTCCAAACACGTGCACTACAATAGGTTTTATCATTCTGGGTTCCTTTACTAGAAGCGATTGTTCCATGTTTTCAGCTGGTTCTTCTTGATGCTAGTGTTTCTTTAAATGCAAATGAAGATACTCAAATATATGTGTATGACAGAAATCTAAATCTACGAATAATGAGAAAGACAAGCAGAAATACATAAAACACCGAAACTACCTGTGCGTACAAATTAAGCCTGCAGAAACGAAATTAGCGGAGACCAGACAGACTCGTGTTTATTCGTCTCATGACAACGAGAGTCGACAAAACACGAGTCTGTCTAGTTTCTGCTAATTTCGTGAGGCGTGCTCGTTTCTGCAGGCTTAGTACAAATAGAATTCGATATCGGAACGTGGTGCTACCTGCTATTATCTACGCGAAACTCAATTTGTACGCTCCTATTTTCTACCGATAAGCACAAATGGACGGCTATACAGGCGATGACGTATTTCAGTACGGCTTGATCAGCTTTGGTTATAAGCAGAGTGGCGAGGTTGCGTGCAGTTTGTCATTGGCGTTAGGTTCGATGGCAAGCTAAGTCTCGCATGTGAGCGACGACAGTACTAGCCAGTACGCTTACTGCATATACCCGATCGACGCTTGGCCGATCAACACTCGCTAGCAAACTACACCGAACGACCTCACCCTAGTTAGAGGGTAGAAACATATTTTTATAAATAAGACAAGTTGAATTAAACCACCACACCAATGCGTTTAACCCTCTGCAGGGCTCTGGAGAGCAACATAACTTTTTCCCTTTTAACGAGAACATCTGCCTCAGAGGCACATATTACAAAAAAAACGTCGATAACTCAGCTGTAAATCAAGGGATTCAATAGCTTTTTTGTATCTTTTTTTTTTTCACCCATGTTTAAAAATTTGTAGCTTTTCATAAAAAAAGAACAAATGCAAAGTACTATAAAATTTATTTTTGCCACCATTGTTAGTCTTAGCAGCTGTATTTAACAAAAGTTCCCATTTCATCGCATTTCAAAAGATCACATTGGAATCATTGAACCTGACAAGCAGCCAAAATTCTATTGGTTCGACTAGAAATGTTTGTAGATATTTTCGCAGCCATATTTATTTTAAAAAAATTAAGAAGAAAAAACAAAAGAAATAATTAAAAGTGGAACAAGCCCGCGAAAGAAAAAAAAAGAAAGGATGTGAAATTACCTAAAAAAAAAGTATTCTAACAAACTATAAACAATATAAAAGTGAAAAAACGTATTCAGCGTGTCCGAGAATCTAATATTATTATATCAGGGAAGTATCTGCTTGGGAGTTATCGTAAATTCCAGGAAAAAAGAGCCTATCTGAAGGAGCCGCACGCCACAGATGAGATAATCTTCTTTCCTTGATAAAAAAGGGTTGTCTGACGAAAGATGTTAGCACAGCTTGCATTAAAATAACAAAACCTAATTTAATTTAACATTCACGGTCATTTTATTTTAATCTTTTTTAAATCGTCAAAGCGAACTGTTAAAATCTGTGATGTTCTTGGGTCTTCCGAGTAATGAAATTTTTGAAAAATTTCAACTCCGATAAGGACTCGAACCTAACATCTCCCGTTCTCCAGACAGCCGTGATAACCATTATACAACAGGACCTGTTATAGCACTTTTGAATACCTATCGATGCCTGTAGATAACATCTTGACAAACATATCTATATTCTTACATGCACTAAAAAAAGGTGACGCGTTTCTTCCGCCCCGTTCTGACGATTCTGCATAATCTGCTCCATCCTGCTCATTTCGACTGTTGTAAATTGAAATGAAAAAAAAAGGAAAACTGCGATCGGTAAAAACCAGATTTAAATACTAAAAAGCATTGAATTACTTTTTGGTTTTTAACGTACATAAAATTACTGCCACGACAATACGCTATGTCGCCGCTATTCATTTTTTTCTATATATACCGCCGAATCGATTTGGGAAGTCAAGGCTACTCAAACTCGGTTTGCTTAAATCGTTAGATATTTTTAGGAGTCACGCTTTGCATATCAAACATGTGTAAAAAAGCTGCTTATGCAGTTTATTTATCATAAACTTTAGCCTTAAAATATCATAGTTCACGGTATGACGGTACTAAATTGAGTCGAACTTTGTGGAATGTTAATATGTTCAATATACTTCAACTACAGTCATTTTGGGTAATTCTACACTGTTGATGTTGGACGACTTTTTGATCTAGACAAAGGCAAAAATAAATCCGTGACTTTCGGAAATTTACTTTAATATTTCGTTGCATTTCGTCGAGTTAATTTGGAGAAAAGTAGAAAAGTAACAAGGAATTTCTCATTCGTCAGTTTTAATTTTATCCTAATCACCGCGAGGTTTCTTACAAATAACTGCCTGAATTGCCAAGCACTAACCTAGTCTAAGTTTTTTCTCGTTCGTTTCGTGCGTTGGAGATGCCGCAAAGCTAACTTATTTACCTCATCACTGTGTGCTACAAAGTGATCACCGCGTGATCGCGAATGTCATTAAGGACGTTGATTTTTGCCAATGTTAATGCTTATTTTTATTTTGAACTTGATTCGATCCTTCCTATTTTTTAATAAAGCGGTTCTCAAACCTTTTTGGTCATAGAACCCTTTGATGAACATATAGGGCGCAACCTGTATTCCAATATAAACCTACTTGATCATATTTATTTCCATTTTATACGTAAAATGGAAACTTACAACGTTTCTAGCAGAGTTACCAAATGTCGTACATAATGTTTACACATTATGTCTGTTTTGTCCACGCGCCTTATATAGCAAAAAATTATTATTTAATTTCGTCGTTTTTGTTTTCAAATGGAAAATTCCTTTCTTCGCTGAGAGAATTCTTCCATTTAAGTAAGGTCGTTTTAAATAACCTGTCAAGCACGTACCGAGTTCATTCGATATTTTGCTGATGATTGCGTTTACACATATCTACACGGCGGAAAAAAAGTACGAGAAGACAACATCTACGTTGGTGTTTTTGTTATTCGGCACCAACGAGATAACGATGGAATAATAAAAAGTGCTTAAAGTAGAAAACCAACGCCTTGAAATTCCATTTTAACCGCTTTCCTCTTCTTATGAGAATAATCCATCTATTCTATACTGTAATCTCGTAATTTCTCTCCGCTTCACGAGCCAGTCATGTAATAATCGGCTTATCTCGAAGCGGTTACCAACTTAAAATTAGAACTTCTACTTGCATGCAAACAAATAAATCAGGGACAATAAATTACCGAGATCATGAAAAACAATCGTTTCGGCACGCGCTCGCCTCCATTTGTAGGTTGTTTCCCTTCCATATCCATAGTCTGCGACGATCGTTGAGTCGGCGATTACTTGGGACCGGTGCACGAACCGCCTGCGTGATCGTTTTATTTCGAAACAAACGGGGGCACACATAGACACGGAAATTATTCGTTATTTACGGGCGGATCATAACTTTGTTTCGCGAAACTTTTTGGACGCGATACCTATACTAAAGCCGAAACAATCGAAATAATGTCGGGGTCTATACGTGTGCGATGACAATAGCGGCGCTCCCCAATATAGGCCGCTTTGAAAGGGTACAACGACGCGATAAGCAGGGGTGAAAATGGCGGGTTAAAATTGACGCTGGGTGTTTACGGTTTTGATGTATAGGTACAAATCGATTTTACGTGCAAAAAATACGATAACGAACGTACACACAACGTACATATACGCTACCTATTTGCTTTAATAGCTTAAAAAAAGCTACACAATGTAATCACTTTCAATCGAGATTCGTTCGTGGTAAAGTGATAAAAATGAACGAACATCGATGAAAGGTTACAATAATGAATAAAATTGGAGCCGAGATCAGGTAAAAATAAAATTTAAACGATTGCTAGTTCAGAAAAAAAAAAAAAAAAACTGTTCAACTTCAATTTTCGCGCATTTAGCTTCAAATTTTAAATATTTAACATTTAACAATACGAGCTCAATTATGAATTTTTAACTTGACTATTATAGTTGGGTAGCAGGTGGCAATTTAGGTTTCATCGACGCAGAGCTGAAACTATTGTAATCACAAACGGGAAGTTTGTACAGTACGTTCCTCTTGCGCGTAGACGTGCAATAAATTTTGGATATTCCGCAACATTATTGTTAAAGAGAAGGCGTAATCTAGAAAAATCGAAATTTTTGCGTAATAGAGTATTAAATTTTTCTCTGACTGAAACACTTTTTTCGTCGTCTAAAATATGTAGCACTGTTTGTACGTGGTCATACGAATCCCGTAAGGACAACGAAGTGTTCTGTAATTTTTTTATTGCGTCGGCTACTGGGACGTAGTTGTCGTTAATAGTTTTTAAATTTGTTGCAACTTGAGGATTTTGGAATTGCATTTGACTTAGCTTTATTGCAACTGCTTCTTTAGCGTCCAAGTTGTAAGCTGCGGCAGTTCTAGTATGTCAGTACACTGTGAACGAAATAGCCGAATACGTTTCGGTGATTTAAGAAAAACCGCTTTCGTCTGTGCTGTTAGTTGATCCACATCGAGATAACATTTTCAGATAGTGTCTGCTACGAGGTGTAAAGCGTGCAGCAGACATGTTACACTCCCCGACAAAAACTTAGACGCGGTAAGATGTTAAAGGTTTTAAGGGTTACAACATTTCTTTGCGAAACTAGCAAGATATCTAATTAAGTTTTTATTCGTAAAAGTAAAATAAACTTAAAAATATCTCCTCCAGTAATATATGAACTAAATAATAAATTATTACTCCAATGTTTAAACAATTTCTGCGACAAAAATTTAGACGCTCTGTTGCAAATGTAAAACAAAAATCAACAAATGAGTGATCAGTAATGCGTAGATCCTCCATTGTTCTTAATCACTTCTAATAGTCGGTTATTAATAGATTTATATAAATTTAACACATAATTTTGAGGGATATTCTGCCATTCAGTCGCTATTGAAGTTTTCAGTTCCTGTACCGTGAAATATTGACGGCCTCCGCCATAAACGCGACGTGCCAATTCACCCCACATGTTTTCAATAATGTTTAAGTCTGGTGATCGCGCCGGCCACTGTTAAGTTTTAATCTTTTTCCCTTTGAACTATTCAGTAATGGTTTTTGCTTTATGAATTGGCGCGTTATCTTCCTGAAAAACAAAATTGCGCCCGGCCCATTGGTTTCCAAAACGTAGAAGTTTGTCAGGCAATAAGTCTTTATACGTCCCAGATGTCATTTTGTTCGTGCAAAACACTATCCCATTTTTATCGCGAAATCCAATCGCTGCCCATATCATCACAGATCCACCCCCTAATTGTCTGGTCATTTTCACTTTTGGTTCCTTTCTCAGATCATGATAATAATGCGAGTACCCATCCGGTCCGTCCAAATTAAAACGTTTCTCATCGGAAAATATAACTTTTTCCCATTGTTTCTTCCAGGATACGTGCTCTTCGGCAAATCTCAACCTCGCTTCTTTGCGTTTCGTCGAAAGTGGCGGTTTTCTCAACATTTTCTTCCGTGATATTACCGGTGACGCCTTTAAAATCCTTTGAACATTACGCACGTGCGTTTGTACCCCCGCCTGTTCTGCAATAACTCTCGCCGACGCAGAAGAATTGGATGCACACCGCAATATCATGCGTTTATCCCGCTCACTTACAGCTTTCGGTCGCCCTGGCCTTTTGATTTGCCGTAATTTTCTGGATCTTTTAAGAAATTTCTAACGCTATGATCGCTTCTTCGTAACCGACGAGCAATGTCCTTCTTACTAACACCATCCTGGTGCCAGGCTAGAACTTTACCCCTTTCTATCAAGGATAATTGCTTTTTTTCTACCCATATTGCAAACACTTTTTAAAATATAATTTCTCGCGGTGAAATGTGTACACTTTATCAGCACAACCGCTGCATATAAAGAGAAGTCTCAAATTAAAACATTTTCGCTTATATTAACGTAACAAATGCGCAGGGTCTAAATTTTTGTCGCATTTAAAATTCCTATTTTGATCTGGGAAAATCCCAATTACCCATCATAAAGCAATAAATACCCAGAAATATCTATAAATGGACTATTTACATAACAAGTATTAATAACCCTCATTTACATTTTATATAATGTTTGTAAACTTTATTTCGTAAATAGAAACGATACCGCGTCTATGTTTTTGTCTAGTAGTGTATGTGCAGTAAATTCGGTTGAACAGCTTTGAAAAATTGTGCGAAGCATAACATAACAACATAACATTTAAACAATATACTATATGGCCAAGTTCGTCTCTTGATCTCCAAAAAATGAGCTTCTGCTAGATTCTATTTGACGTAGTGTGTTCTCTGCAAACTAGTGCATAAACCTGACTAAATAAAATAGATAAGATAAGTGTGACTAATAGTGTTTGTACTAGTTTAAGCGAGAAACATATTTCCATTTTAATTTATTAGCATATGTGAATATACATACGTTGTGTATTCAGTATTGTTCGATCGCCAAACAATGATCAAAAAGAAAAAGTACGAAATGCTATATTGGTACGCATTCTATTTGTTTTGTTTCATTTCGGGGCCCGTCGATTGCATGGCCAACCTATTAACAATTGACAATTATTTAATGCTTCATTGCTATACTGTTTGTGAAAATTTCTTTAGGCGTACGTAAATATAGTTTCCTTCTTCCCGAAATTTTTTCCTTATTTTAATAAATCGCCTCTTGCGGCGTATTCGCTAAGCGGGGAAATTTCACGTGGATTACGGAAATGAAGGAAGGCGTACAGTTTCTCTTCTATTCCGACATATATACGGATTATGTATAATAAATTTCCTTTGCATACATATCTAGACATCTTGAGCGCTACTAGATATATCGTTAAATTTTACATAGCAGCAGTTATTCTATATATTTCAAGAAGAATATAAAAATATTACTACAATACTTACTATGTACTTTGGTATAGGACGTAATCGATACATTTTTTTATGTTATCTTCTTTTCTTACCATTTTTAAGCCTTTATTAAGCCTAACGGTTAGACTTAACAGGTTTCCAAATATTTATAATATTATCACCTAAATGTGAATATTACTTTCCGGAGGAAATCCGGAGTGCAAAGAGATTTTAACATAATTTTTTTATGAGATTAAATTGCAATATTTGGCTCTGTTTAGACATGCCATTAAACTCCTTCGAAACAGACAAGGTATCCAGTACTATATACTATATTTGTACGCACAGAGAATACCCTCCGCTACACACAAAGTGATATTGGTATTCCCACGTTTAAGGGGGAAGACATTATTTATTTTGCTCACTGTACGTATCGTAACAGGTTGACAACCAAAAGTGATTTAATAGCGACGTTACTAACGGAGAAAAGAACATTGGATAGAACGTACCAAGCAATATTAGCTTCGCGTACCAATCAGGAATATGCACTTTTTAGAAACATGTTTATAATCCGCTCCAACCGCAGTGCCCCGATAATACATTTAATTTTTTTTTTTTATTAACTCGCGCAACTATTAGAAAAACAAAATTGAGAGTTACGAAATAAACATAATTATGGTTACGAAATTTAGTTTTTCATTATAAAAATAAATGGAGAAAAGAAGTTCCATCTTAAATCATTTTGAAAAGAGCAACTTACATATTTTTTGTTCGTTTAAATTTGCTACTACGCCTTTCAAATTCAACAATTCCACGTTGTTGATATAAACAATAGACGACTATTTTTTGCTTAATTTAAGGTCATCAACAACATTATTAACATTCGCACAAGGTAGGAGCAATAATAAAAATAACTTTTATGGTTCATTAGGATTTCCGTCTAATATTTAGTCGGTTTGATTACATGACGTTCCTCTCACAACCTTGCATCTGTTAGACGTAAAACATTTTAACCTAACGCTCACCGTATACTTAGAAATATTTTGTTTGTAAACAAGAGCGCTGCTGCGGCCTTGGATGTAATCGGTTAATTTGCTCATCTTATCTAATCGGTCGCTTACATTTCATAAAAATATTATATGGCTCATTGAAACAAGCAAATCACGTGCCTCTGGACGATATGCAACGCATTTAATATTTTAAGCCAATGTTTACGAAATTGGACAGCCGAATACAATAAACGGGGAATTAACGGTTATTCTTTGGTCTATTATATTAACCTTAGTATATAAGGTAAAAATAATACTGTTAATTCTGTTTCATCAGAAAATGCATTTTAGGCACGTTTACACTTAATTTCTGCAAACTCGGGTATAGAATGCTGTTTCGTTCCTCTTAGACTGCAGTTTCTAGGTGTACCTTAGAAGCAGAACCAGCTATTCGCAATCTCCTATCAGGTTCATTCCGTAATGCCTCGATGGGATTGAAGTCGAGACTCTACGGGGGTCATATAATAATTTGTAAAAAATTAGCTTGATTCCGCCCATTCATATGATTTTTGAAAGTTTAATCATATGGTTTGGATCATGGTCTTGCATAAAAGTTAAGTTCTGCCGATATTATTCCTGTCCCAGCGTATGAAAAGCAATCACCACCTGCGTTTGATAGTCTCTCTTTGATCAAACTCTTAAATAAGGATCAAGCAACCTAGAGAACGTTTTTCAATTGTTATGCAGTCCAATTTTCGTCTACTGCAACTTTTTAAATCTATGATTTTTCGTTGGATGATGATCATCTGTTGGAGTTGGTATTCGTGCTAGTTCTGGACGTACATGGTCTTCAAATTCTCTCATTCTTGATATTGGCAAATGGTGTATTTTACTTGCAACACACATGGAATTAATGTTAATTGTAAATAATAATAAAAGTGATGATCGACAAGAGATAAAGGACCTCTAGAAAGAGGGGAAGGTGTAGTAAATCTCTCGTTTGCTTATTTGGTTGATTTTTCACCAATCCCCTAAAACTCTCAACGAAAATCGAAACTGTTTCTTTTGGACAAACTTCTGTGAACGATAGTGTTGTTCCAAATTAAAAGTCTCTATTGCATTCGTCCGTCACACGAAGTACTAAAGTGAAAAAGACAGCGCTTTTTCCACTTTTGTTCTCTAGTTTTGTCTCTACGCCACTTCCCGGCATTTTCCGGAGGGTCTTTAATTAAAAAAAAAAAAGAGGCGATTGTTCTGCCCTCTGCACTTTCGTTTGTAGAGTGGAGTTCCCGAACACTTTGACTGTTGAATGGGTTAAAATTAAGCAAGTGAGGATCTTTGTAGTCGCCCTGAATGGATGATCGTTGTTCGACGAAATTGATTCTTGTTTCTTCTATACGCGGCGACTCGGAAGATTGTGCCCTTTCGTGAATCCAAACGATTTTTTTCTTGTTGAGGGAAATTGCTGCTATTACTGAAGGTAAAGGTGAAGGTGTAGTAAAATCATATAATGATTGCGATTAGAATAAAATATTGTTCGTAACGTCGTAATTTCAATATCCTACAACAAGGCGAAAGGGTTCCCACTCGAAGGAGAATATGCTATCGACAACAACAAGTAGCTGTCAGTGTCGAGGAAGGGTTAAGAAAACAAATCGAGAGACCGATCAATAATTAATACCGCTCCGGATAATGGAAACCGGGTGGAGAATGTCGACGAGTTCGATTTCTTGTTGAGGATAGCGTGTTTGTATTTAGAGATGAAATGCTCCTTAAAAAAAAAAAAAATCATATATGTGCATTCGTATTGGTAGTGAAGCATGCCGATTTTCTACTATACTGAGGTCCCGGACCTGGGACGGTCAATACATCCTGGTCCATTTTTTTAAGTTGTAAATTGGAATAAAATTTAAAGGACATCTAATCACGAATGCGTTTAAAATTTTTAAAATATCTTAAACTTGGTACAAAATTCAATATCTCCCTTTTTTTTTGTTTTCTTTTGCTTTTCGCAAATCCAATGATTATTTTTGTGATTTCTAATTTGCCATACTTCTTTGAGTAATTGTTGATAGTAGTTATTTTCAACAGTTAATATTTCTCTCACTAAAGTTGTTGCGTTGATTATCATGTGCATTTATAGGATATTTATGTGCATAAATTCTTTTATGGATATTTTGTTTTGATTGGCCGATAGCATTTGTTTGCTTACTGGTTTCTATGAGTTCTTGGGTTTTCGCAAATAAAATTACTTGTTGGATTTAATAATAATAATTATACTTTATTTCCCAAGAAGAAGGTACACAGTACATTGTGGAGAACGTCAAACTACAGGCAAACTAAAAGACTAAAAGACAAACAACCAGTTTGGTTGGGAAGAAAAAGATTATTTGTTTGATTTATGAGCGGCTTTTATTTTATACTATTTCAAAACTTTTTGTAAATTTTCCGATAGTTATTCGGTGTACGGTACAGCAAGATATTTGTTATTTTCTTTGTCTTGATTGAGATTGATTGAGTTTTTTTTTTAATTCTTCATTTTTTTTTGCTTGAAATTGTTTTCTTCTGAAAAAGCGATGCAGCGATCTACTAAATTGTTTAATGCGCTGATCTTATATTTTATATGTGCTTGCAATGGAAAATCCATGCATCCTCTACAAGGAGTGTGTTTTGATAAAGCAATCCGTAAATATTTCTCCGTTTTTGTGTGAAATTTTAGTGCCCAAAAAATCAATCTACTTCACACTAACGAACTACCACTTCGATATCTAATTCAACGTTCCAAACCCATAAAAATTTACAGGTGTCGTGGGCAAATCATTAGAGTCCTGCGTAAAACTACCTGTCCTAGCTTTTGAGATATGATTTAGAATTGCTAAGCACAGATCAAAGATATCTCTATGAGATGCTAAAAGCGATTGAGAAAGGCTTCGTCGTTATTAGCTCTTTCACAGCTTAGCAAAATGGTACATTCCCGCTGGTTAACAACGGCCAACAGGATTCTCAGACTCGTTTACCCCATTTTTTTCTTCTACCTATCCCTTAGTTTGAGAGGGAAAATTGATCAAGCTTCGACGGAGGACTCTGAATGTAAATGGGACACTCTATATATCTACTGTACGGATAACTAAACCCGTTTTTCAAGTTGCAATTTGCATATTATTTCGAATCTACTAGCACAGGTCATGGTGAAAAAAGCGATCCGTTGAGGTATATAAAATTTTTTGTACCTTTGACATTAAAGCAGCTAGATTTACTTTTGTCAGCGGGCTAGATGAACATAGCTGTGTAACAACATTCACTTCGCTAGTAGA
This sequence comes from Oryctes borbonicus, assembly GCA_902654985.2. NCBI lineage: Eukaryota > Metazoa > Arthropoda > Insecta > Coleoptera > Scarabaeidae > Oryctes > Oryctes borbonicus. The sequence continues at coordinate 1,955,017 of LR736875.1, forward strand.
TGAGCGTTTTTTTTTGTAATTTACGTAGTTAGTTGCTTAATTAGAATATGTACACTTTGGAATATAAATGTATGATAAATTACGTAATGTAACTCGTACTTCGGTACTCAAAAAACAACGTGCAACGTTTTTATATCGGCTATACAGTGCATTTCAAATAATTTTGAATGAAAGTCCGAATTTACTCAATTTAATTTTTTTTCCCAACGAAAAAACATTTCTTACATGGAAACCACATTGTTGGTCCATTGCTGAGAGACACAATTCTTCTCACTATTAGTAATAATTCTGTAAACGGGATATTACCGGCACCAGCACATAGCACCAGAGAAATTATAGAATTTTGAAATAACGAACATGGTCCGTAGAAGTCGCCAGCAAGAAGCTCTGATTTAAGCCCGTTGGACTTTTTTGTTTAATGTTATATTGCAAAAAGAGTTTTTGACAATATTCGATATACATCCTCTAATATCAACGAATTAAGACGGAGATTAGGCTACTAGTTAATGGCGATTGCTCAACAGTTTGAACACTTGCTTTGTTAACTTACTTCATGATACAATTTTTTTTCACAATTATTTTTGTTGTTTAGTTTAGGGAATTATTTGTTATTGTTATTCATGTGTTAAGAGGGTACTTTTTGATGAAATAAATAACAACCATTCTGAGTTACATGTCTGTTCAGAGCGAATTGCTTGAATAACATGAGCACAAATTCTTGAAATTGTCGCTAAAGTTGCTACTTTTTTCCAACTTTGCGTGGGCAGAAAATTAATCAAAGGCTGCCCGCATTACATAAAGGTTTAGTTACATATATAGATACCTACGGCCAGTGTTATCTGAAATACACTGTATATGCTCGACTTCTTTTTTAAGCGAGCATACGACATAACTAGAATATGTAGATTAAGCTTTTATGAAAGTTTTCAAGCTGAACGAAAATAATATGTCACTAGATGCAGGATAACAAGCAAAATGAAATCGTTGAATAATTTGACTGCTGTGTTACATTCATGCACGAAAGTTGTTTACATTTACATTTTCCAAGCTGCACGACACATGTATCTACAAAGTCGAATTACTTTTTCACGAAAATCTCTCACGCTCATAGAAATAAACGAAGTAGAAGTTGTACAGTTGTTATGGAAGAATTATATTTATGCCTTCGACTAAAAATAACGTTAGATTTGCGTTGTAGAAATGTAAACTTTGTTTTTTCTTTTCGCTTTCACCGGAAAGCCTTCATCCAGTGCCAAGTATAATAATAATTATGTCTGTAGTTATTTTTATTCTCGCACTTTTTAATTTCATTTCTCAGAAAAGACGACAAAATATTGATGTTATGGTGCTAGATACAATATATAATCATCTTGCCATAACATTGAGTATGTTATTCACACTTTCTATTTGGTGAACCAGGAAGTTATAGTTTTACATATAGTAATTTATATAATACGCTTCAAAAGTTTCAATACAATGTTCAGGTCCGCGAATATCGTTACCTACAGTCGTTCAGACCATCAACAAAATATGAAACGAAACTAGATACGTAGAAATCAAATATATAGATACAAATAGAAAGATAAAAAAGATATAGATAGAAATAAAAAGAAGAGATATTTATTTTGATTTTTATACAGGGAATTATTACTACATTCGATCGTTATAATGATAAATATATTTTCCTTCCAAAGCATATCGAAAGGTACTAGTAAAGTCAAGATATGAACGTATGTTTCAGTTCACGAAATACACTTAAAAACGTTCTGGACAATCCGAAAGATAAACCGGACATAAAGGAAACGTCGAGAATTTAGGAAATAGCATGTACTGATTGATATCTCTCAAACGAAAAGAGCGACAGGCACCGGATTTAAGGGACACATTAGCTGCTACAGATACGGAAAGATAGAATTGTTAAGTGTAGCACAACATATAAACGAAACCGGGCATAATATTAAACTGGGGAAAACCTGAAGTTGATTAAGAACGTAACTTCGCGGTGGAAATTAGACGCTTAAACCATTTACATAAAAAGTAACGAAAATTTGATGAATAAAGATAGAGGACGGAGCGACCACTTGTTGTTGTTTACGTTTCGTCCTACAATGACAAGAGGCCCTTCTTCGGATTTGCAGGCGGCAAAAATAGATACTAGTAAATAATTGCCAGAATTGGAGCTTTCTTCTTACATCATTCGGTTATACGATTAATAACGCATCCTCGAAACTGCTGTTTCGGGCTAAATTAAACCAAACCATGTGAGTGTAATTTAAATTGAAGAAGCAGACCAGGACCTTTTCTTTCATTGCTGCGCCTACAATTTCATTAATTAGACTTGTTCATGCGGAGTGGGTCGATACTTTAGTGTTGTTTGCTTATTTACAATAGAGAACTTTTCGAATTCGAATCCAATTGATTTCTCAAATTTATGGGTGTTATGGAGCTTTGTTCTCATAGCGAATTGCAAAGTAATCAGAGCGGTCAGAAACATTCAAATAACATGACGTCGGTTTTAGTTGTGGAATTGTGGATTGCCTTCTAGCGTCTGACTAATCTGTTACATCTTCTATGCCTGGGAAATATGGGGTTATTGGAAAGCAAGTTCCACTTAATGTGACTGCCTCTAGGTTTACAGTCGTGTTTGTTTTTTTTTTCTTTTTTTCAAGGTTTTGTAAACAGTGGATTTTGGAATTTCAGTTTCTCAGGCCACTGAACTAACTGATATGCTTGGATCGTTCGTTGCGAAATAATATTTCATCATCGTTATCTTCGCAGTTAGCTCTTTTTTGTTTGAAGCTTCCATAGTTCAAAATTGTGAAATGCTTAAAATTGTCTTGCGTGATTGTTGCCTTTCCGGAAGAACTTCCACTTCCAACATATAAACTTTTTTATAATTTGATTTAACCAAACTACTTAATAGTAATTACTTATCACAGTGCTAATTTGTCTTTAAAAGGATGAATTTTAAATTCACCCTTTTTGCTTTGTGCCTTCTAATAACCGAGATGTCAATAGTGAGCATTGAAATGCGGACACAATATGTAGAAGGTTTACAATTACACTAATAGCAACAATAACGCTGTTTATTGACACATACTTTTCCAGACGTTCATTAGACAAACTGACCCGTTATAATTTCGTTCTATTTTTAGAAATAACCCGCTGCTTGAATGCCTACAACACAACAAAGCTTCAACAGCACGCTCTTACGTACATTAGGATCGCCAAGGGAGATCGCAACCTTTTTTTTTTGGAGCGGGCTATGGAATAAAATCTCCCTCAAAACATAATATGCAAATATCGCGCTCTCGGAAAACCGCCGATGGCGAAAATCAAAAACACTTTTTTCGTTTGCTTCGCGGAGCATCTGTTATTTACCAAATGCGAGAAAAAAAAGTCCCTAGCTGTTGTTTCACTAAACACACAAACAAATTCAATTTGGAGAGGACGAAATGCACGGTCAGAACGGTATGCTAAGCAGCCAACTTTGTTCAAAACGCGCCTTCCAAATTTTATTTGCAGAACAAATAAATGTAATTAATCACATTTTGCTTTTTTTCTGTTGATATGATGGTCGAATAAACTTTCTGATTTAAATCAGCGACGTAATTAATTTAATTAATAAAGCTTCGGTAGGATTTGCTGGACGGCCACGCTACAACTAACCACTGAGTCTCTGTAGGAACGAATACTTTTAATACACAAATTTAACAATCAGCAACAATTGAATTCTAAACTGTAATTTTCTGTCGCCTGCAAATATAGTAAATCAGTTCATTTCTTTCTTCAAGTAGAATAGAGGCGGCTGGTGCGGAGCTGCAGAACACATTAAAACATTCCTGTAGAGTCCATAATCGACAATTATTTGTTAAAATCGCAGCATAATACGAGACGCGAACAAACATCTCAACTATCTCGCCATAAACTGTCAGTTTACGGAAACGCATCCTTTTGTAGTTGCACGATATTGTACAATGTACTCCCGAGCAGTGCTACATTTGCAGCAAGCTTTTCTGTTGTGAAGAGCAGACTTTGTACGTCGCTGTGTGGAATGGAGCCTTATTCGGTGCATGGTTTTTCGGGATAGCTCTGTGATTCCTTTAGATGCTCTGTATTTGACTTGTTTTCGTGCACAGCATGTTTTTTTTTATTGTGGTGTCCATTGAAAATAAATGTTATTATTATTAAGGTGTTCGGGTGTACTTCTTCGTCTTGTTCGTCATAAGATCTTTAAAGTTATTTCTGTGTTACTGTACATTTTGCGTTATCAAAATTAACCTATGCAATGTACGTATAAATGAAAATAGGCGCCCTCCTTTCACAAAATAAATAATAAGTGAAATCGGGTAAAAAGAGGCGCCCAACTTCGAGCACTCTAGAATTACATAAATGAAAGGTTTTAATTGGTTACAATCTCACATAAATCTCAAAATGAGTCCGCTAAATTGAACGGGTTCATTAGGAAAATATTTTTAGTGAGGTGAGATTGTCAGAGATTTTCTGTAAAAAAGAAAAACACAACAAATCCTTGCTTTATGCTTGGTGGGAAAGAATCCAATTTCGCCAATGCAGAGGTACGACAGAAATGAAAAGAAAAAAATTTTATTCCTTGTCCAGCAATTGTACAAGAGCTCTACGGGCACATGGGAGGTGTGCTGATCTTGTCGACAACCTTGGAACTGGTATATCATTCGTTGCGCCAAGATCTTGTTAATTCTTGGCCAGTTACAACAAAGAAAAAGGATTTTGGGGAAAATATCGATTTTACAACTTTGGGAATTTCGTATTTAAAGAAGGTGTTACTTTGCTAAAAAAAAAAACATGCTTTAGTCGACTTACGATTGGCCCCATTAATATCAGTAACCCATCAATGTTTCACATTTTCGTATAAATATCTAAAAGTGAAATTGATGTTCTTGCCCTCCGAAAAAGAATATAAAAAGAAGGCGCTTTATATTAACAATCAATATTGCTTTAGCACTTTTCTACCTGCTTTTGCTTTTCAAGTATATTAAGCTACCAAACCATTTGAGACGCGTACCTAAGCTTTAAGCGTAAATAAAAAAGCGGTTTATATTACCAGGGAAAGGTTTTTTTTTTGTTCATGGGCGTACATGCACAAATAGAGGTATCTCGTGTAACTGCGTTTATCAACGAATAAAGTTTTAAACGAAAAGGTTAAAATATTTGGGGAACTATGAAGATTTCAAAAATCTATTTACCATCGACCAACGAAAAGGGATTGGTTATTACTCCTTTGTAGTAACCATACACGTACCTGGATTATAGACTACGATCGACCGTAAATAACATAGTGCGAATAACTTATATATAATTATATGTTACATCTAATTAAATAACGACGCGATAGTGGTAATCACCTTCAATCATCAAGTATGTACTTATTCGTTACATTGTAATAAATCGTTTTAAGGCAACGATATATTTTTTATTACTTCATCTACAAGCTACAAAACAAACTATTTTTGCACTAATCATTTTATAGTGATTTACAGCAGTTTCAAATCAAATTAAATTCAGTTTCCCGCAATAAAATAATTAATTTTTTGTAGAAACACGAGTTTATATGTGAATTCGCCTGATTTTTTAGTGTATAATTTGAAACTTGAACACAAGCAAACGAAACGAGGAAAACACGTTTGAGCATGAGAATTATCGTAAAAGTTAATAATAGTAATGATATATTTATCCGTCAATTAAAAGAATAGTAAATGTTAACGTGAACACGATAACAAAAAAAAAAACTGTCGAAATCATAAAATTTTTATTTATTTTAACAGAGCATATGAAACCAATCATTAGGAATAAAATTTTTTAGTGAATTTGAACATTTTGGAAGGACTAGCGCTAGATATCAGACAGTAATTATGCCCCAAAGACAAAGAAACTATGCGTTTAAAAGTTTCTTTTTAATGTTATTGTAACTAATTATAAGCAATATCCTAAGGGCTCGTTATCACGAGCTTCGACGCCTTTTATCTTCTACTTCCTAGCTAGCAGGGGCGATTATATTAAGTTCAGTCAACGACGGTAGTTGTGGAATGCATAACTTCTGTTTAAATTCCTCACAGCGATTTAAACAACAATTTCCGGTATGGTTTCAGTCGTAATTTCGTTTCGAGTTTCGTTATTAAAGTATTTTTGGAAAGGTAAATTTATCAAAATTAGCTGATGTGTTTAAACAATTGCAATCGCGATTAAATAAACGAGCAAGCAGACCTTAATTAAATTCTGACTTTGATATTCAAATATTCGCCTAGCTAACACGTGTTTAGCTGTATTTCCATTTTCTAAGTGTTCATCGTTTGAATTCTACCGTTAATTCGAAGTAGAATTCGCGATATGGTGGTTTGGTTAAACTGGGTTCCAGTACGGAATATACAAACATAGTGCTTGAAGCGTCCCAATTCCATTTTAGTTTCTCGTTTGAAATTTTAATATACATTAAATTTCGTTTATTGTTATCTATTTAAAAAAATTAAATTGCGGCCAAGTTGTTAGCAGGTAGATCAGTGGGTCTACGGGTTCCTTATGAACAGCTGAAGGGGTTGGTGACAAATTAAATTAATTTGGGGGTACGTGGACAAGCTCGGGGAGTCTGCAGAAGATTTAACCTACCATTATTATGCGAGTTATGTCGTGTTTACGCAGGTTTAAACTAGAACGGAATCTCGTTGCCACGTGCAATAATTTGTCTAAAATACTGTTGGTTCATGATCAGCTGAGCCTGAGGAACCACTGAGATAGATTACTAAATTTGTTGCTTATATGAGGGGGAGCGAAAGTGACACAAAAATCTTGTGCTCAATCAAACCTCAACATATCTAGTTTTATAGTCCCGAACAATGGTTGTTCAGTATAGAAAAATGGTAGAGGAACCAGGCGTTTAGATTAGTCAGCACTTACAGCAATTGGATCTTCTGCATCTATTGATGTAGCAAATTTTGACAAAGGACTTACAAAAATGTTTGTAAGATCCGAATAATTTAAAAATTATAGCCCGGAAATCAAAAAATTGCTAACAGTTTTCTCGAATTTCTCGTATTTGATGCTCAAACAATATTACAAGGCCATTAGAAAATTGGAAAATTGTAAAAAAAAGATATGTATTGAAGGATTGGATCCTCTGGTTAAACGAAACAAGCTCGCAAAAAGTCAATTAGAAATCTTTTACAGGAAACTAATTTAATGGTACTTGTCAGCGTATCCTTAAAAAAGATCTCGAAAATCATCCATATAAGATTCGCGTTGAGCAAGAGCTCAAGTCCCTTGATCACGAAATATTGCAAAATACAGTTTTCAAAGATGCACTTAATACAAGAACTTATCCAAGCAATATGGAACGACGGGTAAGGATTTGTATTGAAACCAAAAGTGATCATTTTAGCCATTCACGCCTTAAACAAAAGCCTATCTGCATCATTATTTTTTTTTAATGTTATGATTTACGCAAGATTTAACAGATGTAATTGCTTAAGCATAAAAATTAAAAAAAAAGAAAACATGGTCCTTTTCGATTACGTTTTCTGTATTTTGGACTAATGTTCTGCTACTATCACAAATGATTGTTTTGAATCAATTGCATTATTTTCGCGCATCTCTAGGTGATATTGTCATATGGAAAATTACACTGATTTATTATCATGTTCATAGAATCTAATTCATTAATATCTTGCCTTCAGAGAAAAATGATATGCCACATTGCTCCGAATTCGATACGATAACCATCGGATTATGTCCAAACTTCCCTGTAACAAAGCTACAACCGTTCTTCTGAATTTAGAAAGAACATCCGAAATAATCGACATTGAGATAGAGGAGGAAGCATTAAATTGGATAAAAGATTACTTACCGTTGCAGATAACTTCGTTTAACATCAGAAATCTGAAAGCCAAGAGAATTCATTAGGGGTTCCACAACTCCAACTTAGGACCGCTATTGTTTCTTGTATCCTCATGCTCTTGATTAAGTTTCCGAGACCAACGCGAGCATTCGATCCGATATATTACGAAGAACGAACTATCCACCTACATAACTAACTTTCAACGTAGTGTAACATTTCACTAAGTTTCTATAAGATGAAATGCAAAATCATCAAGTTAGTGTTTCAAAAACTCGCAAGCAGTGTACTTAATACATTCAGTACGAATGCGGCAACGAGACGCTAAAAATTTTTACTTTATTTCTAACAAAACTCCGACATCGCGAATTGTTAACTTTTGCAAATTTAATAGCTTCGCAATTATGTGCTCTATCTGTCTAGAGCAGCGCGGGCTCGACTTCTTCGTCATCCAGAACTCGTAGAAACATCGGAAACTTTCTCCGGGAACAGAATTTCGTATTCTAATACTATGCCCAGCAGCATCGCGCTTGCTGCACAGTACCAGACGGGTTAACCCCTATTCCTGTTTTAAAAGTTTAACTCTTCGCAAATGGATATCGTCGTACAAACTGAAGTTTGTTACTTTAGATAGGAAAAAAATGTACCTCGAACAAAGTCAACTTCGGTGAAGTCGTGCCAGGATGTAGAGCGAATTCTTTGGCAAACAAATATCACTTTATGTCAAGCGAACTTGAGTGATCGGAGCGGAATGTTATTAAAAAATTCTTCTAGTAACGAAAAGGAACATTTTATTGTTTAATGTACGTATTGGAAATCAGTTTTTCCGCGTGCCGCGTAGTAATCTAATTCGAGCGATCCACGAAGCGGTTTTGTTTTTGACGTATTTAATGCAAGCTGACCTAAATTTGGACCACTATTACGATATAATCGAAACGGAATTAGGTTATTTAAGGCGAATTGATTGCTGAATTTCCAATAACGGAAATGTTGTGGTTTTGTCACCTAATTCCATCAAATTAACGCGTGTAAAGCATTAAATTATCTAGAGAATGAACTGCGAAGAGAATCAAATTGGCGGCTGCATGGGTTGTAGGTTCCAGATAGGCCCTAGGGCCGTTTCATCGATTTTATCAAGAATTTTCATTATCCAGCAAGAGATTTTTAGATGTATTTTTGGTTCATGTCGATCAGTTTCTTGAGTTTTTGAAAATCACTTGATAACACTTCGATTTTTATTCGCATCTCAGTTGGGTGTAAGCATATCTAGCAGATTTCATCTAGGAAAAGGAGAGAAGCTATAGTTGAAGACGGTTTTTTTTTTATAATTGTGGTAACATTCAAAGACAAAAGAGTTAATCAACACATGGTAGATTGAAACAAAACAAATGGAAATAAACATAGAGAAAGGAAAAATAATGGTGAAGAGTGGTAAACATTACGACTAGGCCAATAATGATGCAGCACAATGAAAGAAATAGACATGAGTAGAATGACATAAGACGGAAAACAACAGATACGAATTAAAAAATAAGAACTTAATAAATAAAAGCCACTTTAAAGCGACTTTAAAGATAAACAATAGAATGCGATAAGGTCACATCAGAAATGATTGGACCTTGGAACCGGAGTCTAAAAATCTGTTCGAAATTTTTAGTAAGTATAGGGAAGAAAGGTAAAGACGAACAAGATCATATTTATATAAAAAGAAAAAAAAACAAATGCCTACACAAATAAACAATAGAAGCAATAAAAACTATTTACAGATAAACAACTATTGCAAAAAAACTACAAAAGCTTATTCATAACTACGGAGGAAGTAAAACGAGCTCTATTTACTCACAAATGCCGTTGATAAAATAATTAAAAGTCGCCACCCTTAACATATTAGAGTCTTGAGAAAGAAGAAGAAGAACAAAAGAAATAGTTAGAGAACGTTGGACTTAATTTAAGAAATATATAATAGGATAAAACTAAGCGGAGCCGGAAAGCTAAGAGCTATGCATATTCACAGACGGCATAGTTTTGATGATTGGCATAAAAGACGGCTAACAATACAAATAAAACAAAAAATATATTCCAATAGAGAGATACAGATAATTAGTAGCAACAGATTAGATAAGACGTATTGTATGCACAATAATACATGGAATTGAGAATTGGATATTAAATGGATGACACAAAAAACATAAAAAATAATTGATACAATAAGAAACACTCAAATAAGAGATAAATCAGAAAAGAAAATATTAATGCAAAAACAATGTTTAACCAAACCTGGTTAGAATAGAAGATGGAGAACAATGAAATTACATGATACTCCAAGAAGCAATGTAATTCAGCAAGGACGGCAAGAATCGAAGAAATCCATAAAAAAACAATATAAATGACGGATTAAAACACAGGATATGATAGCCAACATAAACGTTTGAATTCGTTTGCATAAAGCCAAGAAAAATTTGGAAAAGAAGTAAAAGGTAGGATGGAAAAAATGGATTGAACATCTGAGAAGAGCTACAGAAGGCTCTAGAACTTTAGCCTAAAGAAAAATTTTTGATACGTTATATACATGATGTTAAAAAACGTTGCACAAATGCTGAAGGGAATAGTATGGCCCAAAATATGCAAAAAAAAAAACTTTAATAAACGTCGGTTAGCAAATGGACGCTGAAGGCTTATTCCTTTCTAGCATTTGCATTTTTTCCTTCACAAGAACTTGCATTTTCTCATCTTAATCCATTCAGCTCGTATTTTTGTGAGATTTGCACGATATCGATTCATTCAGCAAACAGTCTCATGATTGAAGGTCGGTGTCCACCTCTGAGGCAAAAGAGACGATTTTAGCACGGGTAGAGCAGAATCTGGAGACGGGTTCCCGGACGATATCAGCTGGGGTAGGAATTAGTACTACACTTCTTCTGAGAATCTACGTGTGAAAACCCTAAATCCACCAATACGCAATAATGCTGAAGCTCCTTAATTTGCTACCAATATTCTTTGTACTGATGAGGCCGGGTTTGCACGAAATTGAATTTTCAATGTTCACAATACGCACGTGTAGGCCGATGAATGGAATCTAGATATTGGGTACATTTTTGAACGTTTGAATGGATATCTCGGGCGACAGGTTATTAAATCCGGTTGCTTTATGAAGCTGATTAACATCTTATTCGGACATTCTTTTGAACCCCGGATATCAATCGTGATTCCAGCACAGTAGTTTGTTTTGTTCACTAATTAGGAGCATTAAAAATTAATAGCTGCAGTCTAAAAATATGTGCACGAATTATTAGTGAGATCTTTTAATTCGTAAACAACACTGACGTTATGATATTAACGTTAATCAATAAATTGAAATTCAACAGCATGATTTAATGAAGTGTTTGAATTACGCTGTTTTCATTCTATTCCGTTGACGTTGATTTTACTGATATGCTATTTCAATACAATTGTTGAACTAATCGTGCTAAAATCTGCTAATAATTAGGACGACGAGCAAATAATTTATCTATATATTGTTACAATTTGTATTTCAAAGTGCAAATTCGTACGTGCCATGGGATAAATCAATATTGCAACACAATGATAGGATTGAAGAATCTGTGATGATTGCATTGCATATTGTACGTTTTTGTCATTTTCATACGTTAAAATTCGCAGCATGTGAAGACTGGAAAGGATAAAGTTCAATCCCGGTTTACCCGACTCTTGTAGGGCTGGGTGTAAATAGTCTGGTTTTATTTTGCCTTCACTTTTAAATATAAAAAAGTGCTCCTATTACTTTACGTTTGTTGGCTCGGTTCAGTATGTTGTTGGGTTCTGTAATTAAAACATTATCCTCCGTCACAACTTGGATTAATGGGTATTAAACGAAGGTTTTTCCATTGTCATTTAAATTTTGTTTACCGATCAGATATAAATACAAAGCGAGTGTCAGCGCACTTTTTGAACGTTCAATCTTGCATTTTCCGTATTACATCACGTTCACCTGCGTTTGGTATTGCTTAACAGTCGTAAAAACAGTCTAAAACGCGCAACGTACAGGACTTGCTTGGACGTAGGAGAGCCCCCATAAAACTTTTAGCGGTTTTACGAGAAAAGCAACAAACAGAAGGGATCCGTTCGGCCATCTTATGACACACCTGCGTTTCTTTCCAGCGTTAATACCCTTTTTCTCGGCGGTTCTTTTCACGTACGACGCATGTAAAGCCCGTCTGCTTTGGCTAATGGACGCGTCTCCAACAAAGGAACGGAATAACGCCTTGTATCCTCGGCCGAATATAATGGAGACTTCGAACAAAGAACAAACAAAGAGAGGGAAAATGATACATTATTGACAAGTATTTTTATGTTTATTCGGAAAGAAAATCTGCGGGAAAAGTGAAACATTATATCAATGGCTTGTGTTGGATTCGGGATAATAACAAGCGAGATATTCTGCATGTATAGAAGCGATGGCCTCAAGCGGATGCTTATGTAACATTGATATTTTTCTAGGTATACTTGTAACGCAATATCTGATCACTTTGTCACTATGATAACGAGATTCAGCTGGTTTTGACGGCAGCATAAGCGCTAATGACGTGATATTGAGAGTTTGCTTCTTTCTAAACATTATTTCTTTTAATTTTAATAAGATTCCACCTACTCACTACATAAATATGGCTCGTTGTAAATACGTTTCGGCTTATGCTGTATTATTATCCCCGTATTGATCCTCCCGATGGATTTCATTGTACAGCGATATTTGAAGGAGAAAAGTTTTCTAGAGACTTATAAAGTGCGGACGATGAAACTATTGCAATTTCGCAACCAGATCGCGATGATCAATATGGAGCAAGCCACTGTAAGCTCCAACTAACGCATTCACCAAAAACTTATCAAACATTCACCCTCATTGACATGGTTTGCATCCTTCATATTCCACGAATATGAAGGATGAAATAGGACAATAAAGGTAGAAATAGATGATGATAAAATCACAAAAAATAGCGAAGAACTGTACATCCAATGCCAATTTCCAAATTGCCAAAGAGGATCTTTACGTACTCCAGTAAATATGCTATGTGTTGACACTTGGATAAGTTTCTAAATATTGAGCCACTCTAATGGCCGAACGGTTCCAAAATTGAGACTGCACCTTTTCCTCATCTTTCACCTTTATCTGGTGAAGGCGTATGTGGTAAAAGGAGTATCCAGTTACCTTCACGTTCAACACATTTCGAAGTTCAGTAACCATGCAAAATTTTCTCTATTGACCCACAGCCAACCCTCAACTTCACGATCAGTCTCCCCGTTTGCCTGAAGTTATAGTCTGGTATGCGATCTCTTTGAATGGAACAATTCCAGAATTTCAACATTTTTTTGTAAACGAGAACGCTTCTTCTAACAAGATGGAGTAACTAGTCACACAGCCAGGATGAAAATGAGACTTTTTCCTGAACCATGTGCTCTCTACAATCCTCAGACCTGAGCTGTTGTGACTACCTTTTATGAGGATATCGCATGCTGAAGTTTCTTGAAACTTTGCCACCAATAAGACCTAAAAGGGCCATTTAAGGAAGAAGTTCGCGTAATTACACCGGGGATACCACGGCGTATCAGTGAGGGTAAAGTTGATAGGGTTCTACAAGTTTCCTCATAAGTAATGGCCTTTTGCAATTACGAAATATGCTGGTTTAAATAGAACCACACTCTTCTAGCTTTTTTAGTTCCGAATCTATGACTTTTTGAGGTTAGAAAAAGCTAAAAAAGACCTTTAACTTTGAAACTCTCCAGCATTCAAACTTTTGAGTTAGAGGGCCTGAGATTTTTTAGCAGCAAAACAGTCGTGGAAGATTTTCATTTTCAATAAACTCATATTGGATCTTATAGTTCTGGTGATTGTTCTGTCTTGAGAAAATTGCAAACATTTGAATCGAATTCGACTCGCCTATTTCGAGATTAAACAAAATTAGAAAAAGTCTGCTTCGACTGCTCTAATCGCTCAGAAATTAAGACCGTTTAAAGATCAGGCAAGTCTAAAACTGAATTTTCAAACATCCTTGATCAATTAAGTTACCTATCTAAAGAAGAAGAATTTCCCAGAAAGTCTTGACGCAAAATTATTAAATCAAATGTTAAACATAAGCGTGGAAATCGCATATTAGAATTTTCTAATGCTAACATTGAAATTGGATTGCCTTCGAAAACAACTGCATGTCATGTTGTTTAAGTAACGTGCCCTACAGAAAAATTGTTTTTAAAATTCACGATCCTAGTGTGTACTTCCCGTTTAATTTATACTTTTGTTTACCGGTTAAAATGTTGTAAGATTACTTATCGCAGCATAACATTTATATTGGCAGCGATAATTTTCAATTTGTACATCGCATAAACAATTTCTAAACTGTTAACCTTTGTACTGTAATATTACTCATTGTTAGTGTAATTAGTGTTGGTAAAAAAACAAAAAACACGGTTCTAAACATTACTTTTGTTTATTTCGCTTAAAGCAATGAGTAATGCCTTATATGCATGCTAAAGTCCATTTCTAGATTGTATTCCTACCATGTTGTTGGCAATCGTTTTAAAAAGAACAGGTGAAAACTATTGTTGTTTAAATACTAGCAAATTCACGTTTACTATTTGTATGTAAATAGTGCAAAAACTAGATTTTGCAATAATTCAATTTGTAATAATTTACATTTTATTTTCGATGGAAAATTGGCACAAAGCTGATGTATTTTAAGTTAATTCGATCAATTAATTCCATAGAAAACTACGCAAAAATACACCATCCAAATAATACGAATTACTGTTTATACATACATATATGCAAACGACAATATTTAAAATTTTTCGAAAATATGCTTTTAAATAATTTCATTGCTGCTGCATTATTTTGTTTGTTGTAGAAAATAATAAATAACATGAGGCATTCTCCTTTTAAGTTTCTACAAAAACAATGAAAGAAAAAAATCTTTCATATTAATCGTTGTATTGTTTTTCGCCATTGGGATTTATACGCTTTTGCATGCGTTGGATCCAATTCTCAAAGGAATTGAATGAAGGTGGTATCTCTAAAACATGGTTCTCGAAAGCTTCTTGAGGTGATAAAAATCTTCATCCACGCATACTTTGTTTGGCATTCGGAAACGTTCGATAATAAATCAGTTGAATACAAAATTTCAAGTTCCTTTTTCAAATTTCACCAATTCTCTTTTTTGTGCTTGTATCAAATTCTCTCCATCGGGAACATACTTAAATCTTCACGCAAAATCGATTCTACTGCATTCCTCGGTATGCTTAAGGAGTCTCTATCTCACGATAAGTCACATGCTGATTCCCTTCAATCATGTTGCGCGCAGCGTCGATGTTTTTTTAGAACAACAACCGATTTTGGTCGGTCTTCGTGAAATTTATGGCAGACCGAAGTACAATGCTGCAAACTAGTACTCGACCGATTTCTGTTTTGTCTCTGTTTCAACGAAAACAAATTTTATGAAAATAATATCGGATCTCATTAGTCGCTAATTATCCCATCTTCTCTGTTGACGGTCTTATTCTTTTCTATTTCTATGACTTCCCTGATGAGTCCCTTTTTCCGTAGTTCTTGGTGGTGGCTATCACTTTTACGTTATTTCTGCCGCCGCTGATTGGTCGATTCTTTTAAATCGAACGTGTGTCCTGTCTTTACCGGTCAGAAAATGCTGCTAGATAGACTTTGTAGTCCCGAAACGTACTTGTATGTCGTGTTTCCTCAGCATTCGTCCTACCTTTTCGGTGACTCCCGCTACGTATGGTAAACACGCTATCCCTGTGTGGTTCCCTGTGGTTCTGTAGTCGTCTTTAGAGGCATCTTCTTCCTAGTGGCTCTTCTTATGCCAATGTTAGTTTAACCATTCTTCTTCAGTGCTTTCTCCAGATGTATCTTCTCGCTGGCTAGATGTAACTCATCACCGTCGTCTTCTGCAGCGGATGATGGTCGAGATCTCGCATGTAGAATTCTAAATACTGCGTGCTGTTGTATTCCCTTTTGCATTCTCTTCACAATTACATCCAGGAAGGGCAGATTTCCATTTTCTTCTGTCTCCATGGTGAATTTAATGGCTGGGTGCTGTGAATTGAGGAGTTCCAAGAAATGTTGTAATTTCTCCTCGAGCGAAAGTTTTGAGACACGGCGAAACCCGGAATAAGAAGTTAATAGCAGTAGCAGTTATACCGGCCGTGAAGGCCTAAGCAGTATTATAATATAAGTAATGTTTTTGGATAATTTTTATCGCATTTTTATTAAACATGCTGTATCCAGGAAAAAATGCTTTTTTTCCAAAAATTATAAATCTAGTTGTGATGTAACTGAAATTCTTCGAAAATTTCACCGAAATTTCACCTGAAAAATGCTCCAATTTGTAGCGAGATCTTTAGAAATGTTTTATACTTCAGCGTTTTACTGCTACGCTGCTATAAATCTACATTTATGTTTTACAACGTGTTAAAACATATCACGTACTCGCCGAATGTAGCAGAAAGTAGCAGTTTGTTTTGATATTGATCAGGTGCTACAAACTGCTAACGATAGTTAGCAGTTTTCTAGGAACCCCTCAGTGTAAGGCGTACTTTAACATGAGAAACCTTGATGTGTAGCCAAATTGTGACGAATTCAAAATATATGCGTTTATTACATGTATAATGCTCATTTTGTCAATAAAATATAAACGGACGAAATATTGTAATTATTACAAACTCGTTGTTAAATAGTTTAAACAAACTGGTTCTATTAGCAGCATCGCGAGCGCTAAGTATAATTGTAAATTTGGCAACAAAAGAAAAAACAACGGGATATTTTTAAATTTGAATGCAAAAATTCAAATATATTCAGTGATATAATAAAAATCCCGTTGTATTTTTACATATTTCATTATCTAATTTTCCACTCGATAGAACATTAAAGGAAGAAGAAAACTTGAGAGAGGTCAATGTAAACTCATCTCAATTAAAAGTTATTTTCTCAATTAGGAGGTACTTTTAAAAATTTACATTCTTCCCTGTGAACCGACTGCAATTCTTCTTCCAGAAAACGATTTTCGTTTATTCGGTAACTATTTTTAGTACCGTTGAATCTTATTCCTCTCCCCGATTTCGACTTCACAGTTGTACGCCGTTTCATGTATTTTTTTAATGATCGAAGGCGCTGCACCCCGAGTTTCCTTTAAATCGATCGACAATGAAATGGAGGAAGAATATCCAATTTTCCTCTTTTTAAACTCTATGGCGTCAATTATTTTTCAAATTGTTGATTTTCCGTCATGATGCCTTTGAGGAAATTTAATGGTACTGTACGGCCAAGTGAAATTGCCGAAACCATGGCAACATCTTTCTCAGAAAGATTCGTTGCGGTAGGGATGAAATAATATTCGAAATTGTTATTCTAAGATTAACCTACATAGCTGTTTTCAATTTTAAGCGAAGAAGGGAGACTCCGAACAAAAAACAATTACCTGATAATGGAGATAAATTTCAAAACAAATACAAACAGATTAGGTTCAAGATTGTCCAACGTCAATACTGTAGAATTGTTGCAATTTGTCATGTTTGACTTGTTTGTAACTAACTGACGTACTAACTATATTCTTATTAAAATCTTTTTGAAAATTTACATTATACAGATTAAGAGACAAAATTGCGGTCACACTGCTCATTTTCGCGCTGGATTCGAATAAGTTGGACAGTCTTTAAAATTTTTTAGCTTTGAGTGCTTGTTGAATGTGACTCATCAATAGAGTGGGCAAATTCGGGTGCGCACCATCGGCGTAGCTAACGAATGGACTCTTACACGCGAAGGGAGTCAGTATGCAGAGTTTTTAAGATGTTTTTTGTAGATTATGAACCGATCTCGATAATTATCTCTATGTTACTGAATGAATACGGGAGATTGCCATCTCTAGTCATAGGTATAAAAAATAAAATCGAGAGTGTATGTAATTCGATGATTAAAAAAAACTTACCCTCTTAAGCGTCTTCCGTGACTTGAAAAACTGGAGAAGCGAGAATAAATATTTTTAACATAAGGTGCGTTTCCAAAGTTATTTCTGCAAAACGCGTCCGCGGTGAGGCAAATATGTTTTTGTATAAGGAAAACGATCGCTCTACGTCTAGTGATGTTATATTTGCATAATTAAAACATCTTTGAAACCACTTAACGCATCTGTAGACGAACCTTCACAAATTTGTCTAAGCGTGGCAAAATCTGAACCTTTCTCTAAAACACTTTCAAACTTAATTAGAACAGGCTCATTTTTTGCGTCTTCTACCGAGCAAAGCCGTGCGTGTACATCTTTCACAATTTGCAGTGATTCCTCTAACGACATTGAAGAATTTTGTAATTTTTCTATTGCTTGCACTACTCCGATGTAATTGCTGTGAATAGTTTGTAAATCACTTTAACCTGACTATTTTCAATTTTTTTCTGACTTATTTTGATAGCTGCACATTCTTTCGGATTAAATAAGGAAGCCACCTTCTTTATACTCTCAAAATATTTATGATATATTTATAAGTTCAATTGATCGCCGCAAATTTATCAATAGAAGTGGAATAGCGAAAACGCGGTTTAATGTGTATGAAATTCATTATTTCCAATTTGGAGAGAAACGGATAACATTTAAAAACAAATTATTTTATTTTTTTAGCAAATTTAGGGCTGAATTCTAAGACAGGCATGAAGTACTGTCTTCTAGGTTTATTTGAAAAGATAGCAAATTCTTTTAAAAAACAGAAACAAATACCTGGTCTTACCAATTATGCTTTTTTTTTTTAAATATAATAAAATCGATGAATTAAACTTTAAAAGAATATGAATTTTTTAAGGGGAATTTCTGCGCAAAATGAAGAAAATCTCTGCTTTGTATATTCGTAAAACAATGTTTTCCGATTAGTTAACTAATTTCTCAATTCTATTATCTTAGAGCGTAAAATTAGCGGAGAATATCAGAGGAATGTATTAAATAAGGAAATGTTACACCGGACGATAATCTTCGACCCCTAAGAAAATTCTACGAAACAAATAATTCAAAATTTATTCTATTATTATATTCTATTAGCTTCGCACATTGAATACAGTATGCTGAATGCAATAAAGCAACATGCAGATTTATCACAGGTTACAGTATTACCCATAATAAGATGTTACTTTTACGGATAACACTTCGTACTCGAATCGCACAACAGAAAAAAAAAATCAACAAACAACATTAAGAAACAAAACATGCGAGGTTGGTTCATTGGTGCCTATAATCGGTAAATGCTGTGTATACCTCCAAATTGTACAAGTCCTCGTATCCTTACTGCAAGCACCTTTTTACCAAAATAAATTTGTTACATTCAAACTCAAATTTCTCAAAAATCATTGAAAATACTGCAAAATAGTCCTTGTTATCAGCAGGGCGAACTGCATAAGGAACCATCATGGAAATAAATATTTTAAAACATTTTTGAAATCGTCAACTCGTTCGAATTTTCAAAGGGGTACACTTTAAAGATTCTTTTCATTATTTTCTTAATTTCCCAATATCTCTCCAACTAACAACTTCAGTTATAGATTTTAATACACTGGATTCATTGAAAGTTATCCAGATTTTTTATCTCTTACGGTAAGCGTGCTATAAACTTTAGAATGTTGAGAAACTTTGAAAAGACTAAAGATAGGGAATCTTTAGCCTTTTTCGGGGTGCAATTCGAAAAATAAACGAGGTAGGTAAATGAGGGTGGCGGGAATCGATTCTCCAAGTCCGATTTTATTCATAAACGTCTAATTGAAGCCTTTGTATTACGCTGAAAAGTCTTCAGGGGGATTTGTAGTAAAACACGAGAAATTCAAATTTTGGTTTTATCTTGGAATTTATTAAAAACTCCAAAATTACCAATTTCGCGTAAATATGACTTTCTACTTTACTCCTCATGATTAAAAAATAAGGTGCAGTTAAAGAAAAGAAGAAGAAACATCATACGATTATTTAAGAGCAAAAACAATTATTGTTGTGACTTCAATTGAGCCTATTAAAGAAGAGAAAAGGTGTCAACTTCTATTTGTTTTACAATGTTCATTTAAACATTTATGTTCTGGTCCAATTGTTACACAACTTGTATTCAATAAGAAATTAATTTTCTTGCTATAATTATTTTAATAAAATACAGTAAAAGATGCGTTTCTCTGCGCAATAAACATGATAATTTTTTTTTTAAACTCCTTGTTTTGAAGCCCTGTATATCTAATTATCGTAATTAAAGATTCTTGAATCAATTAACCATACGTACAGGTACGTAAAAGCTTAATAAACAAGCGCCAACGATGCATGGGTTTGTTTCGCTTGGCTTACCTATGTATGCGTACGCACACATTCGGTGATTGTACTGTGTGATTATTTTCGCCGGTAGAGAGGAAATCGTCGGTTCAAAGTCCAATTGTCGCTCCAAGCAAATTGATTTCCCCAGCAATTAAGTGTAGTGTAACGGCTGCCTACGTTGGCGTACACGAATAGAAGGCTTTAATACCGTGAAACACTCATGCATACATCTGCCATGTGTGATGCAAGCCCCGGGTACAAAGTCCGTTTCTAAGTGTTGAATTCTCCCAACTCCCACTAAAGAGGTTGTTCTAAAGCAGCGGCGTGGACGATATCTATGTGTAAATAAATTTTCGTTTTTTTTTTCTAAAAAAAAACCAAATGGTAGATATAGATTAAACGCTGTGCGAAAATAATAAACAAGTATTGCCGTATTTATTCGCCCCGATAAGGATATTTGAATAAATGATATTGAATAAACAACTAATAAATTCAACGTAGAAAATAAACGTTGATTGTTATATTTGCATCGTTTACGTAGAGATTAGTACAGTGAAAACCCTCGGGAGCGAATACTCGCGGTTTCAGTTTTTTTTGTCCGCTTTTGAGGACTGTTAAACAAAATTGACAAGGCATTTTTTTAACTTTTAATCGGACAATTGAAAATTGCGTCTACATAAAATATCGCTTTTAATGCATCTTCTTCCTCGCCGTCACCATTTGGATGGACCAGATGGAGATCTCTTCAGTTTCATTTTCACTGCTTCTTCTAAACTCACTAAACTTCTGTAAGCACTTTTTCATCCGTCGTCTCGGTTTTCAATTTGGGTAATGTTATCAACGTTTTTGCAAAATTCGGCCAAGGTTGTCAGCAGCAAATCCTCTTCCACATCAAATCCTACGTGTAAGATTGCCTTCTTTTGAGCTTGTGAATTTTTAAAACCTGCTTTGGAATAGCAGTTTTGAATGGTTTCTGGAGTAGCCTAGTGCCAGGTTCTTTTAACAAAATAAAGAGCCTTTAAAGCAGAAGGTCATTTTGGAAGTCCTGGCGCAGAGGGGACATCACCCGTTTTTAAAAGAATATGTTTTAAAATCGAATTACATTTAAAATTTGGAATTATTCCTTCGTCCATGGGTTGACAAACAGATGTCGTGCTGGCTTAAAACAATTTCTTTCTCCTTGCACCTGTTCAATTATGTATCCAAGTCTGCGACTAGGTACAGCGGATGACAACTACCAACGTTAGAAAGAAGAAATCAACCGCTCCAAATTTTACTGATCTAAAGACCTTTTCATTGCCAACCTTGGACAGTCGCACATAGAATTTTTTCTAACAATTTTCTACTCCACTGTTAAGTAGTATAAAGTTCGCAATATCTGGGAGATAGTCTCAATTATCTTTAAGAAATCTATCTTAGATCTTAGACGAAAATTATCTTTAAGCAATTTTTAGATGGAATCTCAGTAACCAGGATAATGTTTTCAATACTAAAAGCAAACAAATCAACTCAGAAAATGCAGACATTTTAAAGCACGCGTTTATTTACCTGTTCCCCGATAGCTACGCCGCTGCCTGTTGTGTCTGATATTTAATCACGGCCTGCGCTGCATGAGCCAATGCAAAACCGCGTTGCACGCGTCGGCTAGGTGTTCTTGGATCGTGGACTTTGGACCGAGCGGCTCCTATTCAGAGGTGTTTGGATTGTATAGAAAATGATCGCAGTTAGCTCGTTCGCGCTCCTTTTTCATGACACACGGCCAGCCAAGGATTATTTCGCGTCCGAAATATCTCAACTAGATTACCTAGAAACGCATAAGGTATAGGATATTATAAATAGCGATGGAAGTTTTAATTTATTACACGTACGATATTTTGAATATGTCGCTCGGTAATTTTTTTCCGGTATCAAAATAACGAAGTATGTTTAAAGCAGCCTCAAAATCTAGAAGCAGGCGCCTTGTTCTATAAACAATCGATTAAAATTCGAAGGATCAAGTATTTAAATGAAAGCGTAAAAAAAATTGAAGATAGAGCCAATTACTTAACATTGAGTTCCTTTCGAATCGAGACATCTACGACGTTAGTTAAAACGTTCAATTCAACCTTTCGCATTCACTCCTGGGCAGCTTTTATCTTTTAGCGGAACTGTTCGAATTATATTGGATGCGGGTAAAAGCATCAAAATTTATCTTCAGTCGTTCAGCATGCGAAATGCGATTATTTTACGCTGAAGTTGCGCTTTATATACGAAATTAAATTACTTCCTCAAAATGTACAGTTAAAAAGGAGCAAGCAAGAAAAACATTACAGTAATGTAAGCTAGGATGGCGCGAAATTCACGTCAAACTTGTAACATTGTTTCTTGCGTTCGTTTTATGAATTTGCAATTGTTAATATCAACAGATAAACTTAGGTTCGGCTATGACAAAGCAAGTCTTTGGTCGCAGTTATTAAATTCTTGCACTAATTTCGTGTTATTCCATCTCCAATTAAATCAAATGTAAAAGTTGTAACAGTTAACGTTGCAACGTTGCAAGGGCGCCGGGTATTTTAAAAGAAAATCAAAACTGTGGCTGTCTTAAAAAACCGCAGTACAAAGACGAAAGGAAATAAATAATTAAATTGGCAAATTAACAAATACACTTCTCGACAAAAACTTAGAGTTTATTCAGTTTTTATTCGTAAAAGTAAAATAAACTTAAAAAATATCTCTTCCAGTAATATGGAACTAAATAATAAATGATGACTCCAATGTTTAAACAATTTCTGCGACAAAAATTTAGACGCTCTGTTGTAAATGTAAAACAAAAATCAACAAATGAGCGATCAGTAATGCGTAGATCCTCCATTGTTCTTAATCACTTCTAATAGTTTGTTATTAATAGATTTATATAAATTTAATCCATAATTTTGAGGGATATTCTGCCATTCAGTCACTATTGAAGTTTTCAGTTCCTGTATCGTGAAATAGTGACGGCCTCCGCAATAAACGCGACGTGCCAATTCACCCCGCATGTTTTCAACAATGTTTAAGTCCGTCCCGGTGACCGTGCCGGCCACTGTAAAGTTTTAATCTTTTTCTTTTTAAACCATTCAGTAATGGTTCTTGCTTTATCAATTGGCGCGTTATCTTGCCAAAAAACAAAATTGCGCCCGGCCCATTGGTTTCCAAATCGTAGAAGATTGTCACGCAATAAGTCTTTATACGTCAAAGATGTCATTTTGTTCGTGCAAAACACTATCCCATTTTTATCGCGAAATCCAATCGCTGCCCATATCATCACAGATCCACCCCCTAATTGTCTGGTCATTTTCACTTTTGGTTCCTTTCTCAGATCATGATAATAATGCGAGTACCCATCCGGTCCGTCCAAATTAAAACGTTTCTCATCGGAAAATATAACTTTTTCCCATTGTTTCTTCCAGGATAGGTGTTCTTCAGCAAATCTCAACCTCGCTTCTTTGGGTTTCGCCGAAAGTGGCGGTTTTCTCAACATTTTCTTCCGTGATATTGCCGGTGACGCCTTTAAAATCCTTTGAACATTACGCACGTGCGTTTGTACCTCCGCCTGTTCTGCAATAACTCTCGCAGACGCAGAAGAATTGGTTGCACACCGCAATGCCATGCGTTTATCCCGCTCACTTACAGCTTTCGGTCGGCCCTGGCCTTTTGGTTTGCCGTAATTTTCCGGATCTTTTAGGAAATTTTTAACGGAAAGATCGCTTCTTCGTAACCAACGAGCAATTTCCTTCTGACTAATACCATCCTGGTGCCAGGCTAGAACTTTACCCCTTTCTATCAAGGATAATTGCTTTTTTCTACCCATATTGCAAACGCTTTATAAAATATAATTTCTCGTGGTGAAATGTGTACACTTTACCAGCGCAATCGCTGCATATAAAGAGAAGTATCAAATTAAACCATTTTTGCTTGTATTAATGTGATAAATGCGCAGGGTCTAAATTTTCGTCGCATTTAAAATTCCTATTTTGATCTGGGAAAATCTCAATTACCCCTCATAAAGCAATAAATACCCAGAAATATCTATAAATGGACTATTTACATAACAAGTATTAATAACCCTCATTTACATTTTATATAATGTCTATAAACTTTGTTTCGTAAATAGAAACGATACCGGGTCTATGTTTTCGTCGGGTAGTGTATATTAAAATAAAATATTTAATAATAAATGGCGAATGAAAGATAATGAAAAGCTGTGACTTTTGCAAGTGTGGGGACTACTTGCGTGAGCACTTGTCATCGGGATACGGCTGTTAGAGTCCCGGGTCCAGGGGGATCCCGGAAAACTACGCCATATTGTAAACGTAATTCAATATCAGTGATATAGAGGGCTCATATGTATTTATGTAATTACAGTTTAACAAAACACATATTTTACGGATAAAACAATTGCTGAAGAACCTCAAAATATGCATGTTTTTTTTGGTTTGGTTTTTGGTTTTTTGGTTGCCGAGCAAACCAGCAATCGAAAAGGCTGCCCCTGTAGCAAGGCCAGCGTAAGTAATGATCCTTCAATTAGAAGTTATACAAATGGTGTTATGAAAGGTGAATTAATTACACGCAATACAATACATACATAACTATAGCTGTGCATCATAGCCTATCTTCTCAGAGTTGGTGTGCTCCAATTTCTGTACGTTCTGCATCTTTACCTATTTCCACGAAATTAGTTTAAAGCGAAACGGAGTATAAAACGATCATTAAATTGTAATGCTTGGATGATCTATTTTTGCATGCATCGAATTTGCGTCAAATTATTTCCAAAAATGTGCATGTTTAACAGAATTTGCACGAAATTTCAGCAATACCTTAAACGTTCTTTTAAATCAACAAAGTGCAAGGTTAATCTAGCTCAATGTCATAATTTCAAAAGATCGCATCCAGTGTTTAGATGGAGGGATTTTCGTTGTCACCTTGACTTGGTCTCTATACTCTGGTTATGTATTTACATAGCTTTGCTTCAATTTACAACTTCAAGCTGTAACTCCCGCCTGATTAACCTTCGATTTTCATTTAAGGAATTATCAAATCATTTTTGAATAACCTTAAAGGATGCAAATGATGATTTTATTAATAAAACTCGTTAACATCTCCAATACTAAAAATAGAAAGTAGCTAAATGCAAAATACGATAATGTGTGAGTCGGCACATCTTTTTGGCAAGTAAATTGCTTTGCGTCGCAAAAAAAATTATAGAAAAGTAGATATTTTTACGAAAATAGCAAGGCGCTCCCTAAAATATAAGACGTTCCCTCTATCGGAAAGTTTTGAATAATTCCCCCGAGGTAAATTTCTCTTTCTTCGCTTGATTTTCGGTAGCGCGGCAAGATTCTTTAAAATCTACAGGAATCAAAGTCCTTCGGACGTACCAATTTAAAAAACGTCGCGTTTCACATTTCCAATAGCGGCCTATCATCTGGTATCAACGTATATGCAGCTATCAATTTAAAACCGCCGGCTAATTGCTTCAATAAGCAGGAGAATCCAGTTGTTGCGAGCACGTGACGAACGGATGAATTACGTCTGCATTTAAGTAGGCGAGTTCGTCCAAAGTCCGCTGGATATTTAGTCATGTGTAAGAATTCTCCTTTCTCCTGGTATTTAAAAGAGTCCGACTATATAAGCGGCGTACGTGTTGAACTTGACGGACGGTCAATTAAACGAAATAGGAGGCAACAGCTCTGGCGAGAGGCGATTATTATTGCGTAAACAAATTAATGCGACAATAGGAGGTCGCTCGTTTAAAAATAACACGCAACACGCCAAACGTTATCTGATTAAAATAGAAAAAATGTTGTAAACAATATAGAGGGGGCCTTTATTAAGAACTGATACTGTAGAAAGAGACGAGCGTTATAGAATAATGCTTTAGATTTTACGCCATTGTCCCCTTTCGTGAGAAGGTACCTCGCAAATAGAGATATATGACGTGGATGGATAGTTGGACACCTCCGACTTCACCTACTTTACTTTTGTTCCTGGGCACGCTATTATCTGATGACCCAATTCGTTTTATTTTCACAATATAGGTAGCTAAAAGTTCGAATAAAACGGTCGCATTTTGTGCAGAATCATCGCTTTAAAAGTCATCAAAACTACTCTGTCGGAAATTGCGTTAGCCGCTGGCGGCGAAGTTACTTCCGACAAGTCGTATATGGAAAATTTACATTAGAATAGCGGTAA
Organism: Oryctes borbonicus; assembly: GCA_902654985.2. Lineage (NCBI taxonomy): Eukaryota > Metazoa > Arthropoda > Insecta > Coleoptera > Scarabaeidae > Oryctes > Oryctes borbonicus. Next base: position 1,981,414 of record LR736875.1, read on the forward strand.
GAAGAACACCAAATTCAAATTATCGCCCATGCTTCAGGTACAGCGCATTTAGCGATGCTTGCACGAAACGTAATATATACGCAACAGCAAGATGTGGCGCATATGCCGCTTGCTTTTCTTCGCGGTCGTTACATAAATTCAGCGGCAATTTCCCAGGATATTCCAGTTTCACCCAGTCGTCCGTTCTCTCGAAAGGAACTAACGACGTAGCAAAAATTTAAGTTGCGCTGCACGGAGACGGAGCTGGTTATGTGCTTATCACCGAACACCGTCTGTAAATGTGGCGTCGCGCTGTCGTACGGAAGTGCTGCTTATGCGCTTCCACTAACGTACCTATTTACGTATTATTGAGCTAATCGCCCAGCAGGTAAAATATCGCCGAATAGACAAGATGGAGGAGGTTGTTTGCTATGGGCGAGAATGCAGAAATGCAGCAGGCAATTCGCACATGTATGTATGTATGCATGCGGCAACGTTTATAAATAAATCCTCAACGCAGATGCCAAGAAGGTACTGTAAAACTTTTATATGTTGATGTGCCGGCGCTCGTAAAAATGTGCATATTATTATCTTTCTTTCTTTGTGAGATGTTTCTTAGAAGTTACGTTTTTTCAACGTGGTTTCGTTTGATTAACCCGATAAGAAAGACGAATTAGAGAGTGAACGAAAATAATTTAAAGTAATTCAATATCTTCAGAAAGATTATAGACAAAGATGAATTATCGAGAAGAATTGCTTAAATAATCCCAGGAAGGGCTCTTTTTTCATTGAGCTTGGTGCAGTAATGACGCAATAGAGCTCTAATTAGCTACTGTGTATGTACAAGAACAAGCAAATACCAACGCCATAGGCGACTAGAAATAATGCAAGCGTTACTGATCTTTATGAACAGAGATTTATGGGACATACTTATTGAAGACTGGATAAAGTCCTGGAGCGGTGGAATAACTTTGTTCTTTGACAAGTTTCTTACATTTCCGCAGTTTTTTCGCTTCCGGTTTAACAGGAAATGCTTCCTATTTTTTTTTATTTAATGGGGTATCCAGTATATTAATATATTTTCGAAAGCAGACTTTAAGAGACGACTATCAAAAACATCAGCGTGCTTACTATTATTGATAAAAATGCAATACAACAAATAAAAAAAAAACTACAGTGTGTTTTTAATAACATTGAGAACGCCAAGATTAAGTTGCAAAACCTCCTTTTCGTTATTGGTCGATAACATACCCACAGCATTGCTTGGTTGGTCTTCATTCTGTAAAATCCATGAATAAATAAACACTCAAAGTAGCGGCATATTTATATCGTTTTTAATCAGAAATGAAATTTTCACCATTAGCATATTAAAAGCGACTAAAAACGAGTTAATTAATATTTCAGCTGTGCAAGATATACCGTTGACCGTGTTCAAAATAATCGCGCCCACGCAGTCTTTCGACGAAAAAAGCAATAAAATCCTATTACCAAAGGTCAAAACGGCCAACGATGAAAGTACGTAGGAGTAGGCACTTAACCTGCGCAAAAATATTGCCCTATCTTATCGGCCTTAGATATGTATTTAAATCAAGGCTAAAACATTTCAATGCGTGGTTGTTGCTTATTCCCTATTTCTCTTCAATGATGTATTCGTTCGATTCTCATAAGTCAATTTTCTGGCTTATTTAAGTCATTAACATTTACCTTCCTCAGGCTAGGCTACCATTTGTTACGTAGACGGTCATGTGGGGTTCAAACACACTCCATAAGCAACAGCTGGAATAACGCAAAAATTGTCTAAAAATTTGGACAATTAAGTCTCGGCATAAAGTAGGCTAAAGTAAATACGTAATTCCCCTAAAGTAATTTGAAACCTAGGAAACACAGCAGAATAAGTGGGGCGCAAATGCAAATAAAATTATTTTCTCCAATATGAAAACAGCTAGAAAAATATTTCTATAAAATTCAAAATTGTTAAATTGTTAAAAGTTTTATTTTTCTACGAAGTTAGATATTTTTGCCCGTTTTAATTTATTTGTCTCTTGGACAAATGTTTTTTAAGTATTCAATCGCCAAAAAAATCTTTAGGTTTTTTCGATGGCTTCTAATGCATCAACGTAGTAGTTTATACAGGGCCATTGGTCCACGTCGTCACTACTTTTCGCGAATATTTCTTGCGTGGATATGGCGCACAATTCAAAATTAAAAAAATCATCAATAATAAATTTATTATTATTTATTATTATAAAGGATATATTTCCTAATTGAAAAATCTCTTGTTGCAGGTGTGCGAACACTTAGACATCATCAAGGAGTCAGATTACTTTGGGCTCAAGTACGAGGGCAGCAAAGGCGAGGAACTTTGGCTTAATCTTAGAAATCCGATAGACCGCCAACTAGGCATCCATGGACACACGCCTTCCCTTCGTTTCGCCCTCCGAGTGAAATTTTGGGTTCCCCCGCATTTGCTTCTTCAGGAAACTACTAGGTAAATATATCGTTAATCAATAGCGCCTCGCGAGCATACGGGGGCGCAAATCCCCATTCAATATAGCTCGTTAAATTAAATAAGATAGCCGCCGGAATGTGCACGTTATTTAGTAGGCTCCTAAATTGAACTGTGAATTTCGATGCACGCTCGCGTAACTAGCTAGGTTATGTATTTGTTAACGTTGCATAATTAAAAGTAAATATTTTCGTTTCGCATTGCAAATAAGCGAAAATTTTCAAATAAATTTTGCATCGTATTTCCATGCGCCCGATTACAAGATGTGGCAATTAATAATTGCTAACTATTGACAAATTAAATATTGCGTTTTGCGTATTTCCTGCTAATGCGTTCAGTATCGATGGTTTTTTTTTTTTTGACATCGGTAAATTGGATAAAAAAAAAATCGTCAAGGGAATGAATAAATTGACTATTTCCTTGTTAGTTCGCACTTTAAATCCACGCAATACCAATATTCTTGTTTCGGTTGGACAGATACAAATAGCTTTATTATGTTATAAAATAACGTACTTCATAAACAAAAGACCTACATCCATAGTAACAAGTTGTTTGCGGGATCTTTTACGAAATACTTTGCAATAATAACTTGTTCAAAAATGAATATGAAGTTTCCGCTTACCAAAGAAAAATATAAACATTGTCGTTTATGGCGAATAAGTAACGTAAAAGCTTGAAGAATCATGGATGCAATTATACCGAGCGATCATGAACGATCGTATATATGTACCAATAGATGATAACTTACTTAAATGACGCGGATTTCGTGAAAATTGTAATAATTTGGTGATATTTTAGCTTGGCATTAATAACCTTTCACCTATCTTTCAATATTCAGAAGAGGCTCTAATCAAAGTTCTGAAATGGCACATCCATTAAAGCAAAGATATCTGCTTTTAACACTACTTTCAAAACGACACTTTTTTGGTCGAAAAGTTCACGAAAGGAAAACAAAAAGGAGGATCTTAAAGAGAAAGTTCCTTCCGTAGCAAGTTCTTCGCAATGGCAAATGTACCATCAGAAAAAAAAAAAGAAAACACGAAAAGAAGCTGTTGAGCTTGTGCCTGTTGAGGCACAGCGAAAATGGTATTTTTTTGAACAAATAGAAAAACAGGAGAAAAACCTTTCAAAAATACCTCGGGGGAATTACATCAAATATCACTGTTATTGTTAGATATGAAGAAAATTATTATTACCATCCGGCAACTGATGAATGTAACTGACAAACAATAAGAGTAAACGTGATGAGAAAAGTACGACAAAGAAGAAGTAAAATAAAAATGAAGAAATATGAAATGTTTGTTTCACTAGAGATTAGAATTTGTTACATTTTTTTAAATTTATTTACTTATTTTTGAATAAATTCTTAAAAATTACACGTATATCATTTACTGAAACTTGGCTTATCGCTTATTGGTACAAGATGGTTTTGTTTGTATCGTCCTTTGGTGCAAATGCATTTTCCTTGTTTATTTCAATATATTCATATAATGGTTAATACACTCAAAAAACTGAACTATTTTTAGATATTTTTTGAACTAAAATCTGAAACCACCATGCCTAAACCAGCTGTTAACTTTATTGCTTTAAGTAACACCCAAATTTTTGAATTCCTTGTTTAACGTTAAGCTTTGTTTGATAAAACAATTATGATATTCTCCTAGAACTTTCATCCGTATCTTCTTATTTCCTGCTATTTTTTTTCCATTCTTCTCATGTGTACCTTCACCTCAGTTTTCTATCTTGATTTTGGTCTTCCTCGTCTTCTTTTGCCACCAATCGAAATCAATAATAATCCAACCATCGCAGTCTTTCTTATTAGGCTCCTTAGAGAGACATTTTAGTTCGTCCTTCGTTCTTTTTCTCCATCCATCATTTCCTTTCTCCCCTTCATACGTAGAATCTTCCTCTCCCATGCTGCAATCATTTGTTATTCTGTTTTATTTAGTATCCAAACCTCACTCGCTTATTTAGAGCAAAGATATAGCGATTGCCCGCCATTATTCTGTTCTGGATTTCCATCTTGAGATCTGGCCTTGTTGTAAAGAAAGCCCCTAAATATATTCCCATAGCCCCATTTTCTACGCCTTCTCTTCTAATCTTTCTATTACTTCTTTTAAGTTCTATTTATTTCTTGTTAGTATTACCAACGGCCAGACATTGATGTGTTTCGACTTGATCTATAAATTTCGGCATCCTTTGATAATCTTTTCTACGCACAAACTGACAATAGTAGGCCTCCCCGTCTTATCCTTCCCTAGCTTCAAATTTTTATCAATTGCTCACAGATCCCCATCTCTCTCAGTGCCTTATTAGAGCTCCCTCCTGATTACCCGGTTGTCTGCTTCTTTAAAGTCTACAAACATCACAAATGTTGGCTTTCGGTATTCTCACCGCCTGTATTTCTCTCAACGTAAATATTTCCATATTAACTTTCCAGCATCCATAAATTCATAATGTTCACTAAAAATTAACTTTCTTTATATTCATAATACGCTAAATTAAATACGACATAAGCTATTTAAAGTAATTACGTATGGCGATCTTGTATAATCTTCTAATCCTGTTATTTTTTTTCCTTCCAGACATCAGTTTTATCTACACGCAAGATTAGACCTGGCCGAGAAAAAATTGATAACATCCGACGTAGACTGCATCGTCAAGCTAATCGCTCTGATAGCTCAGGCCGAAACCGGAGACTATAATCCCTACCATCACCCTCACAATATTTACGGCCTGATCCAACATATAATACCACCAGCGGATGGTACCACCACCGGCGGAGCGTCCCATCAAGAGCTCTTCCAACGGGTCATCGCCCAGCATAAAAACAACGCGGGTATGAAGCCCTCCACCGCCGAGTATTGGTTCCTGAAGCAGGTCTCCGCGTTAGAGATGTTCGGCGAGGAGATGTTCCACGTTAAGCCCGGTAATTTACGGTTGGGCGTCGGGCCGCACGGCATCACCAAGTACGACGAGGGCAAAGAGAAGCTGCTCATTCCGTTCACCGCCATCCAGAGCGCCTCGACGCAACGCCGCATCTTCAAATTGGATTACATGTCTAGAGAGAACGCCGTCGCTCATCTGGAAGTAAAGCTGGAATCGAATCACGCGGCCAGCGGCCTCTACCGGGCGATCACCGAGAAGCACGCGTTCTACAGCTGCGAAACGGTTCGGAGCGCCGTCACCGAGCAGTTCATTCGAGATCTGAAAGGGACCATAGTTTCTATATTCAACGAGGATTCGTCGCTAGGCAAGAAGTACGTCTTCGATATTAGGAGGACGTGTCGGGAAGTGTACGATAACGCGAGAAGAGCCCTCTATCAAGAAAGTCAGATACTCAGTCAAATACAGGAATCATCGGTCAATGGCTGTGAAGGGAAAGAATGCAAAGTAAGTTCAAATTTGTTTTTTTTTATAATCATCAGTATTTAGTTTCAATAAAGGAAATTCCATTTATTAATTGTGATGTCGGAACTCCCTAAAGTGTTTACAATTCATTATGGAACACACTGTATACAGGGCTCGTCTAAAAGTGGCCGCCAAACTTTCAGGGACGATAGACAATTATAAAATAAAGGTTTTTTCTTAATAACTTTTGTCACAAAAACGTCTTGTTTTAAAATTATAATATGGAATATCTTTTATTTGTTATATTTTGATGTCCCTGTTGCATCGGTCGCGCGATGCAAATATTTAATTTTTTTGTTGGGATACCCTGTATATTATGAAATTTCGGAGTGGCTCCAATGTCTCTTATTGTATCTAATTTAAAACGCATATTCTTTACGATTGCTAAGCATCTCCCTCGTTTGTTACAGGATTCCCACGAACGATTGACAAGGTTCTTAGATGCGATGACGTGCCGAATATGCATGGATAATCAGATTGACACGGCATTCTTTCCATGCGCGCATATAGTGGCATGTTTAACTTGTGCTGAGAAGTGCGACAGGTGCCCGTTGTGCAGGGCCGACATACAGGAATCGAAGAAGGTGTTTTTACCGACGGTGATCGCGCAAACGTCGTAAAAGGCAAACGAAAAACAGCAAAAAAAAAAAACCTGAATTCTCACGTTAACTCGTTCGCGTAAGGGTTTCCGAAAAGTAATATGTATATTTTTGTAAATCCGAGAGGATAGAAGACTCGAACCTGAAACCTGCATTGGATAATTCTCGTCTCGTTTAGAACTTGAGGAATATCGAAAAATTCTAAAAAAACGGCCAACAAAAAGGACGCTGCGTTGATCGGTGTGTCTCGAATTGATATTTGATTTAATTGTGATTTGGGTTGATTTAAATTATGTGATAAGTTTCGAAAGTTGATACACTCTAAATGACGTAAATTCATATCTTTTTAGGAATTCTCATACAAGTAGTCGTTCGCGCCGCTTCTAAATTTAAGTGTATCGAGTGTCTCGTAATATTGTTTAAGTAAGTACAATTATTGTATTTAAAAATGGATTAATTATCGTTTTTATTTTCGTTTTCGCGACAAAAATCTCATATTGAGATTTAGTTTTTTTTTCTGTTGACCTTTTACCATGTAAAAGTAATCGAGGAATTATATAAAAAAAAAAGAAAAGAGAGAGGTATTTATGTTAGGAGAGAGAGAGATGATGATAATTGGATATGTCATGCGACCTGTTTCGGAAACGCATGTCAGTTTCGATGTATATTCGAAGACAATAGTCATATTAAAATACAAATTTCTACTATTACTATTACAACTACCATAGTCATGTTATCAATGCAAAATATTTTAGTTAGTAAGAGATCCCTAGTTGTATAAGGAAACAAGCTTATTTTTAATTTATCCGTACATATTGTTATTATAATACAATACATGTACGTCCCTGAAGAGAAGGATTACACGTGTTAGTATTTACACCCGTCTTTGTAATTGTAATACACAGGGAACCTATATTTGTGATAATTTGTTTTTTTTTTTTTTTTGTATTGATCATTTATTCGACAAATATTTTTTTATAACTGTAATAAATATTGCAACCATTAGTATTTTATTATTAGTATTATTACTTTAACGTCTTATATAATAAATAATCATGTTAAATGATGCACGTTTTTGTTTTATTTTTTTTTATCCCTATCAATCCCAAGTAAGCATTTTTGCGAACAACATCAAGAACAGCGAAAGCAATAGTTCTGAAACTTTTTTCTCGCAATTTAAATATTCGTTAAAAAATAAAATTTGTTGAGATGCATTTCGTTGCTGCGATCGATATGCAGCATTACAGTATTTTCTGTGGATTTTATTCATTTTCGACAAATTCTTCATATAACTCCAAGTGCTTCTCCAGCTTTCCGGGACCTCCAAAAAGTAGGATTTCGGAAGGTCCGTAAAATAGGCATCTGTTTGGAGGAAGACTTCCTCGTTTGATGTGAACCGTTTTCCGCCAAGCCATTGTTTCAAATCCGAAAATAAAAATAGGTCATCCCTAGATAGCATATTTGCGCGAAATTGATAATTTTGGAATTTTTAATAAACTCCAAAGGTAACACCAACATTTGAATTTCTCGTGTTTTACTCTAAATCCTCTGAAGCACTTTTCAGCCGAATATAAAGGCTTCAGTTACATCTTTTTGAGCAAAATCGGACTCGGAGAATCGATTTCGGCCACCCTCGTTTATTTTTCGAGTTACACCCCGAAAAAGGCTAAAGATAGGGAACAAAGTAGCTCAACATTCTAAAATTCATAGCTCACTTACCGTAAGAGATGAAATATCGGAGTAACTTTTAATGGATTTCGCATATCGAAATTACAAATGAAGCTGATAGTTGAAGAGATATAGGAAAATTAAGAAAATTATGAAAAATGTCCCTTTGGAAATTCGGACGATTTGACGATTTTAAAAATGTTTTAAAATATTTATTTTGATGATGGTCCCTTATGCAATTTAACTACCATAACTACCATTTTGCGGTATCTTCAATGATTTTTAAGAATTTTGAGTTTGAATGTCATTATTTTGTAGCAAATTTATTTTGGTAAAAGAGTGGTTGCAACACGGATATGAGAAGTTATATAATTTGGAGGTACGGTAGAAAGCAGACTTTGGTGTCAAAAGAAACTAACAATAATCTCCTTATTTCCACCCTCCAAAGATATTTGGCTAAAAGAAGGAATCGGGATTTCTACCACTAGATGAACACTTTTACTCGATAGGCGGACACAATGTGAAATGCCAAGAAGAAATGTGAGGGTGGCACCAGCTATTGTTTGCCCCTTTTCCAAGTAATCGGTGTAGATGATTCCGCGTCCATTCCAAAAAACAGAGGCCATCGTCTTTTCGGCCGATTACACCGTTTTCGCCTTCTTCGGACGGCGTTCCGCTTCAAAAATCCATTGTTTTGACTGTTCCTTTGTTTCCGCAATGTATTAGTTTATCCATGTTTCGTCCATCGTCCATGTATCGATGGAGAAACTCGTCAGGATTGCGACGGAAAAGCCCTAAAACAGCCTCATCGGATTTTTTTTACCCAATCGAATCGCGTCTGACTAGTTTGTTTTTTCTGTTTGAACTGGACTATACCTTCTGTAAAAAATAGTCTGTTGCCTGCCCTGCCCTTTTAAAAAGGCCAGAGTCTGAATATGTGTTAATTTTGTGCATTTCTTGTCGCATTTTTAGTCATTTCGAACGAAGGGCTCTCTCGTATCCATTTTAATGGAGCATTAAATTATGCATGAATACTCTACTTGTTGCTCAGGCCCAAATACAAAATCTCACTTTATTTTTAACGGAAGAAATAAAAAGCAATTAAATACATGCTTTACCTGTGTGTTCGTACAGTTTTACATGTATTATTATTATTATCATTAGACAACTTTTATCATCAAATTATCAAAGATTCATAAATAAAAGAAGTGTTGTAAACAACAGCAACTGTCAACATTCAGGGCATTACTTAATACTGCATTAAGACGCGTATGCAGAAACCCTTCGTTATATCCGAGGTTAACAAAACTCTCTAGTTTTCCTTGAGAATGGATTATTACCGCCACCTCATTTAACGTCATAAAATTACGTCGTAGAGTAATACAAAGTTCTTTGAATACTAACATTTTCCACTGGGTACGTTAATTTTAAACATTAAAATCACTAGATTATTTTTCACAGGATGAAAGAGGATGTAGCCGTAGCCAGAATTTGGTCAAGAAGGGAGCCAATTAGAGTTGACTTTTTAGAGACTTTTGTGTGAAAGGTGAAAGATGGAGGGGGTTGCAAAAATTGAAGTGTCATTATTTCAGAGATTTAGGAGGGAGCCTCCCTGCCCCCCTTCAGCTACGCCCATGTACAAGAATTTATTATTATCTAATTTAGTGCTAAAAATGGATTTAACGGATTCTAGACTGGACCCTTCAATTGAATACAACAAAAAAAAAATTAAATTCTATCAGTTTATTTTTACAGATTTTTCCTTGAAAATGTTGGCGCCACTGCTACCGCTACCAAACAGTAATTTTCTCGTTTTAAAGTTGTTCACACTATTTGTTTTTACTTGCGACAATTAGGTTTAGTTCTTAGTTCAACGATCATTCGTAGTTTCCGTAAATATATTAAATAAGGTAGAAGAAGCCGATTTATCCGTTACTTTAACCGTGAGAAAAATTATAATTTCACAGAAACAAAAATGTCAGAAGTAGAAGAAAGAGCCGAACGAGTTTACGGCGGCTGCGAAGGCCCCGACGCGATGTACGTGAAGTTAATCTCGTCCGACGGTCACGAATTCATTGTAAAGAGAGAACATGCGTTAACATCAGGAACAATCAAGGCTATGCTAAGCGGGCCCGGCCAATTCGCCGAGAACGAAGCGAACGAAGTAAATTTCAGAGAGATTCCGTGAGTGTATTATCAATTTAATTATCTCGCTTTGTTTTAATCGATGATACCGTTTCAGATCACATGTTTTACAGAAGGTTTGTATGTATTTCACATATAAAGTAAGGTATACGAATAGCTCAACGGAGATACCTGAATTCCCAATTGCACCAGAGATAGCGTTGGAACTGCTTATGGCTGCGAATTTCCTAGATTGCTAATTCAATTCTAAAGATTAGTTCTATTTTTGTTACAATATGCAATATAATCTGCTTAAACTTAACGCAAAACATTGTTCGAATAACTGACTAGAAATAATATCAAACTAGAGTTAGTGTTCATCTAGTGTAAGGTTATTTATTAGCGATATACAGAATGTATCCCAATTATGCAGACAGGAAATATGTTTTATGCATAGGAATTATATAAAACATTCGACAACCATTTACTAAAGTTGTGTTTTGCAGCTGCTTTTTTTTTGTGTTCGAGTTTATAATTCGGAGACATTTTGTATAACAAATTAATGCTCTTTCAATTTCAAGTACATGGTATTTGTTCAATATATAAGTAATTATCATTACATCGTAATCACTTCGTAAACAGTTTTATTTAGCCATGCTGATGTTAACTGAAATAATATTGTAATAAGCGACATAGGCCTTACCAGTTACCTATATACATTTATGTGCTAGAAAATATAACGGTAATAAACCTGATTATTAATATTTTATTAAATTCAATTGTTATACCACCTACTGTATCTTATTTGTTGTAAGTAAGCCTGCAGAAACCAGTGCACGCTCATTGGCGGCGATGATGTCTTTCGAAAGCGGTCGGACACATTCCAAGTCGACCCCAGACGACTTGGATTAATGATTGCGAATGAACATATTTTCACCTCGCCGTAGGAGTATGACGGAGTCATCAATGAAAGCCATGCTAATGATACAATACTACAGCGAATTTTTGCAGGCGGCAGAATTCTCTTTTATTTGGTCATGAACCGGGTCACAAATTTCGAACAACGATCATCAATTATCGGGATATGTCTGGGTCAAATAATAAAAAAACGGTGTAGCTTTGTTTTATTTTTTTTTTTGCATTCTTTTGTATGTACACTGCCGTTCGGTGAAATTCGACCATACAATAAAAATCTATTATGTCACACTATTTATTTTTATCTTTTTTACCTGTACATACAATAAAATTGCATTTGTTTTTAGTTTCGTTTGTTTCTGTAACCTTTTCGTGTTTTTTACTAACCGACCGAACTTCTCTGAACGGCAGTGTACGTACCTATAAAATATCCTTTGTTCAATAATGATAGCAAGGACTGTGGCGTAGTATGGTAAACAACACATAA
>LR736875.1:2003102-2035400 GCA_902654985.2 Oryctes borbonicus
AAGCCCAGATTTGAACCCGATAGAGTTGTTGTGGGATGAACTGGACAAGAGGATCCGAAAAATATGCCCAACTTCACAAGAACATTTACGGAATATTCCGCAACATGAATGGATTAATATTCCACAATCCGTTTTAACAAAACTTATCGAAAGAATGCCTAGAATAGTTCGAGCGGTGAGGTTTTTTCGATGAAAAAAAAAAAAATAATATTCGGTATGTCATATTAGGCCAGAATAACTTTTTATTTATTTATGCCTTTTTTACCTGTACATACAATAAAATTGCATTTCGTTTTTAGTTTCGTTTGTTTCTGTAACCTTTTCATGTTTTTTACCAACCGACCGAACTTCTCTGAACGGCAGTGTACATGCCAAGGTGTTCTATACTTCATTCACTGTAAATTGTAGCGGTAGAATAAATAGGCAAAAAATTCGCGGCTTGTGATTGGCTAATAGACGGGGCAAATTCACATACACGAAAAGTACTCTATCTAGTAAATGAAGTTGGATAAAACGAAATGTCACTGATATCTAATGTCGCTCGTTTTATATTTATTCCTTTTTACTTTTTACTAGCTATTATGGGCCGTGTAATAGCAAATCATTAAAGTAACCAACCAGCTATGATAACAATTACAAATATCTGTATAAAACTATCTTTCTTTGCAACCAGCGCTGTTGCCACGCCATTCGGGGAATTTCAACTAGGAAAATCGCCGATCAGCTAATGAGTGACATTTATATCAGTTTCACCTCTTCCTACGTTGTATTATGTTTTTCAGTATTTTATTTTCATATTTTGCCTTAATTTTTATCTAATAATGAGCAAATCATTTGTTTTTAAAAACTACTAAGTCTTTTAGTTGTATTGATTACTGCAAGATTTATTAATAATGGTCAACCTATGAACAGAGATAATCCTTTGGTTGATGGAAAAAATATTCCTGTTGAAGGTGGTTAAAACGTGATCTCTTAGACATTGTTTCTGCAGGGAAACAAGCACAATAAATATATATTCGATGAACTATTGATATAGGACACGTTTGCCACCTTATTACTCTCTATTAAACCTGATCGGGACAGGTGACTTGGAAAAAGAAGACTATTTTATTTTATTTTAATTATTATACACGGAATAAATGTATTTTTTTTTTAATATTTTTTAATATACGTTATCAACTTGACTCTGGCTTTATTTTTCGAAACCTCCCAACAGTTCACCGGCAATTAGTCCAATAAATCAATTGGACGCTACACTTACCATTCGCGTACTTATGGTATAACGTCATCACTTCCTGTATTCCAGGCCAATCGTTTTTCGCCGTCTCGTTTTCCGTCTGTACGCATTTCTCGTCGACAGGTTTCTTGACAAGTACCATCGTGAGAGGCACGCAATAGCTTTGAGCCGTAATCTTGTCGATCGATTGGTGAGGTTGCGCTTCCTCTCGTTTAGGAATGTGAATATTATTGATAATGGGGACCGTCGTCGGCGGAGTTGATTCTAGTGCACCGTTAAGTCTCGGCTTATGCATCTGCTTCTCCTTATTGCTGTGCTCGACGATGCTTTTGTGCGATTTTACGCAATAGTTCGTTAGTTTGGATTGTCCGTCTCGCTTGATCCTCTCTTCTATAACTTTCATCCAGCTATTTTCCATATCTGCGGGCGAAAATGGAGTTTCGTGATAGGAATCGGGGCTTCAACTATTTAATTTACGTTTAACTTACCGTTTCTAGTATTTGGAGGAACGGATCTAAGGCCAATGTTACCCAAGAAATGAATCTTGCGCTGATAATCCTTAGTTGAGGTTAATATCGTGGGTGAAGTCGAAGGCACTGGTAAGTCTAATATTGTATCGTTTCCTTTATCTTCCGTGTACGACCAATTCTCCTGCCATTTTCGTCTTTCTATCTTTGATAGTTCTATGCCTAAAACATACCGATGCATTGTAAAAGTGTTAGGCCACAGTCTATCTTATGACTAAAGTTCGCTGCTTTCCGTGCGCTTTACGAAATTAGCAGAAACTAGACAGACTCGTGTTTATTCGTCTCACGAGAAGGGGTTCGTGTTGCCTATTGGTTTCTCTGAGAATCGACAAAACACGAGTCTGTCTAATCTCTGCTAATTTCATGAAGCGCACGGGAGAATTTTACTTATGACTGACTTTAAAGTGATTATCTGCAGTGATATACATATTAATGAAATAGAGTGAGAACTATTATATTAATTTTTCTTTTTTGTTGTTTCGCCGTCTCTATTAGTATCAAATATCGAACCAATTATTTATCTAAATTGTATAAAACAGTTAAACGTTAATTACAATCACACGGTTGACAATGGAAATTTCGAAATTTATTAGATAATCAATTTGTGCGGGGCGGAGTATGCCAATACTTCAGATTTCTAAAGACTGTCTTTAGAAATCTTCTGAAGAAGCTGACAGCATGGTCAGCGAAACATCAAGTAAAATATTAACTACATGACATCACCCGAAAGACATTTCTACAATGGATTACGGTCGTGAAAGCCTACACTCAATTATGCCAATACTTATAGTGTATGACACACTATCTCGGAATCCTTGCTATGATTAATGAGAATATCTGACTACTTACTATTTTTTTCATTATGCGTAGTCAATCCAAAGATTTGTAGAAAATTTAATTTCTCCGGTTTGTCGTCTAATTTCAATGGTGGTCCACTGGTAATACTGATATCGATATCCGAACATTCGCTATCGTATTCCGAAGTGGAATAAACGCTAGAATTAGAACTATCCGAGTACCCGTAAACTCGCACGCCAAAATCCGTCATTTCGCATTTATTCTGATTATCGTTCTTGTTGATGTTCTCCTTGTTCACTCTGCTATTGTTCAATTTCATCCTCTTCTCTCTGCGAAGCTTTTTCCTCATCGTTGCGATATCTATCTTGCTAAGTTTAGGTTTCTTCGTTGGCGGTTGGAAATTAACACTAGGCACGTTGAGGACAGTAAATCCGTTATTGCCTTCTCTATTGGTCTTCCGTACAGGAACGTTGGTAATGAAATTCTTACCATCAGTAATTTGTTGAATGTTCGTATTTTTTATTGGTCCGGTTTCCATAAAAGTCACGTTTAAATTTTTATGATTAGTTGGGTCTGCAACCATCGTCATTTCCATCTTTGTTACGTTAGAATCTTCGGAAGATTTAGTAAGCATCTTATGCCAAGTAGCTTTCACCTTGTCGATTTTTCCTTTCAGCGAATCGGGCGATTCTCCGTTCGTTAGAACTGAATGTGAAGCGCAATTATTGTTCTTTCCTACGTTGGTTTGACTAGTTGAATGAGGTGAATTTATGTAATTATTATTTATTATAGGAACATATGTATTTGGTAATATTTGAGTACATGGATTTGTGTTTAACTGCACTTTATCGTCACTTAACTTGTTACAATTTGTAGATGACTGCGACTGCGTGGGATTCGGAGGAATGTCGGTTGTTTGTTGGACGACTTGCGTCTGAACGGGATAATTAGGTGACGGTACCGGCAGTTGAGGGCTGTGCGTTTGTTGGGAAACTATATTCAGGGGCGTTAGAGCATGTTTCACATCCGAACTTACTAAATTGTTTACTTTATGTACACTAATAGTATTAACATGATTTGAACTGTTAAACGAATTGTCTTTATGGGACTTTTTTTCATTCTCCAACGATGATGCGATTAATTCGTTTGTATTTGCAATTTCCTTTTCAATTTTTACATCTCTTTCGTTAATATTCGAGTTCAACGTATTACCAATCTGTACAACATCTTTCATCGCATCTCCCTCAGATACATTGATGATGTTTTCATCCTTCATATTATTTACTTGATGATCGGAAAACTTTATCAAGCTCCTCTCCGTATCTGCGTCAATTTTTTGTTTAACTTCGACAGATGTCGCCGTCATATCATCATCGCTTTTTGAGAAATTTTGAGGTTCATTTTTAACCTCTACCCTATTCATTTCTTTTACTCTAATAGCGTCGGAAACTTGATGATCCGATGAAACGTCATGATGTATATTATTTTGACAATTAACGATAGACTCGATATTGTACATTTTGCATTTATACGAAATTTTAGACTTTGGATTCGTATCCATTTGAGGGATCCGCTTATCTGTTGCAGCGCCGACGCATATCGATGTTGTGTCCGCTGCTGCTTGTGTTGTGGTACATGTTGTGGTTGTAATTGCAGTATGTAGATGATTCGCTGCTATGGGAGGCTTCCTGGCTGAAACAAAGACAAGAAATTATGCTAACATTACGTCTGAAATGAAGTTTCTCATCAACTTGATTTGAAAATTACGACAATTTTTGATGGCAAACGGTTGAAAATATTCTTAATTAAATGGAAACATGGGCATTTACAGTGAAAGTACTCTTTGCGGACAATTCTCACAATCAGAGAGCCCTCATGACCGAACAATATTTCAGGAACCAATCGTTTGGTTGTATATTTCCGTGTAAAACTCGTTCTCATGAGCGGATGCTCTATCAGATGGATACAGGATGATTTTCCTTGTTAAAAAAGTTAGCTTACTCGCTAGCCGTAGTGGTATTTTACTTATGTTCATGAGATTCCCCTGTGTATTTATGCAGTGCTCGCCGGTTGGGTTAAAGGGATGTTTATTACAAAAGGAAGAGTGAATTTTCAAAGCATCGGCTTAGGTTCTAGTGACCATTTTTGTGTTTTTATTGCTTGAAAACTTAGGTAGCTAAAACTATAAAACACAAGGGAGGCAGTTGCAATCAGGTGAAAATTTGGATAAAAAAAAAGCAGAAATTAAAGGCAGAGCCGGCACAGATTGATAAAGTATGCTCGAGTAGTTCATTCGTGTTAGAAGCCAGCATATTCCCATGTCAGGACTACTAACTAATAAAAGCCAAAGAAGCCAAAGAGATAGCTATAGAAATATGAAAAGTTTAGCGCATCTGATGGGTGGTTGCGAAGATGGAGAGAGGCATAACATTAGCATCAAGTGCATCTTGGCTAAGTCAACGCACATTAATCAAGGAGATGTGGAACAGTTTTTTGATAAAGTTGCCCGGACTGTAAATGGGACTTACACCAAAAAACATTTACGATGCAGATGAAAGTAATCTGCACTTTCGAGCTTTACCTAATAAATCTCTAACATTGAAAGACGAGTAAATTGTTAAAAGAAAGGTTGACCATATTGTTTTGCGGCAATATTGTTAAACAAAAAAGAAGCTTTTGGTAATCAGGGAATCAGGGGTGATCGATCACTGGCGTTGAAAAATGTGTCACTGACCTCAAACAAAAAGGGGTGGATAACAAGAGTTACAACGACCGATTGGTTTCTGGACCTGGACAAGCGGGAGAGCTAAACGTAGGAAATATTAAGATAATTTTTCTGCTCCCAAACGTGACATGTGTTTGTCAGCCTATGGACCAAGGAATAATTCAACATTTTACATTTAGTTACCGTAATTGGAAACATATTCCTTTAAAAATGAATGATGTTCCTCTGCCTCAGAACTTTCAAAATCACTCAATGGCTCGACACCTAGAAGCTCTTTATTTTAATAAAAAGCCCGGAATATCGTCGTAAAAGCTGCTACGTCGATTAATTAAAAGCGATCGCAAATCTGAATAAGTGTTCCAAACAAGATTTTTTTGCGTTTGAATACCTGAAAAACAGAATCAGATTTTTAAAATTGCCTTTTACAAGAAAAAAAGAAATAGAAAATTAATTAAGAATTATTTTGAGTAATTTGTTTTACAATCCTCAGAAGCGGATGAAAAGGTGGAACCGCAAATGTCCGCTCCAGAGGACTTTCACTGTATATGTATACTAATTCTAATGAATATCAATAATCTCACAATTCACTCTTCAACTGTTTTCATGTTTGAGCAAAAACTATTACAATCATCAGAGCAGGCCATGTTTACTATTTCTACGAGGAAAACTTGCGCAAAATTTGAATAAAAATAATACGAAGATTGTTCTTTTAAAACTTAGATAATGTACATGAACAGGTAACGATTAGATATTTTGCGTGTTTAACAGCATTAGTCTTTCGAGCTCTGAGAGCTAGATGACGCTAGGAAATATATTTGCTGCTTTTTTTAGAGATTAGTAGCATAAACTGATAGGCAAATAGCGGTGTGAGCTAAAGAAGCACTCGAAGCAACGCCGATGACGCTGGGTAGGCAGAAACACAGACTACTACAGACAATCAAGTGCCTAGGAATGTCCGCTTTAGTTATTTCTGTTTACTTCATTCAAACTACATGTTATCACCATTCAACTTGTTGGATACAACAGATTAGTTGTAGAGGTAAATGTAGTTTGAAAAAAAAAATTAAGTAACACCTTCAGAGTACACATTTTTACCGCTACTACAATTTTAAAAGAACAACCTTCACACATAAAGTATAAACGCAACTCTTGTGTTGCCCTCGTTTTCTCGCTGCATAAATTTGAGCACTGCTTGATGATAATTTGCCCAATTTTTGCAATGATTATTAACCATTACTAAAATGCTACGCCCTAAGAGAATATGTCAAGGTATTCTATTGCCGTTCCTTTCTGTTAAGTGCCTTGAATTTTCACTTTCGCTAGGAGGAGATAATTCGATATTTTTGATTCGTATTTTTAAATTGCTTGTCAGACTTTTGAAGATAAATAAGTAAAACAATTTCATACCGTCAAAATTAAAATAAAGAACAAGAAAAACAACACAATCATTAAGAAACGTTGAGTTAATCACGTGAAGCACAAAGCAAAACTTTAAAATTAGTAGACAAACGTAAAATGAAAAAAAAAAAAAAAATAGATTATGAAAACAAAAAAAGCAGAAAAGTGAAGATGTTCTTTATTATACAGGGGAAATAAAAGTAATACCGCCTCCTTGTAATAAATGTATAATATACGTCAAATAGTTATCATTAATAAAAAGAAAAACATTCTATATTTATACAATTATTGAGATATTTCGATTTATTTCGATTTTTTCATTTTAAGTTCGGGGAAGCCATCGATCCAATCAATATCTAACGCTTGAACAACAAATATGGTGTCCCGCAATTGTTAGGTCCATTTTCTACTTGATATTAATGATATTGAAACTACTGTATTAAATAGTAACATATCTATCAATTCTACCGTATTAATAATTACTGACAAAGATGAGGAAATATCACATACAATCTGGAAAACCTTCTTGGAAAGAAAGATGTCCTAAAAGTAGGTATGATAAAGGTTGTAACGGAGATAATTAAACCAATTTTAAGCTTCAGATGCGAGGCAAGGACCACAATTAAAAGACAAAAAGAAAAAAAAAAAAATACATTAAAAAGCCGATTTTCCGAAAAAATATATATATTTCACTATATTAATAATATACCTATTTGACGTATATTTACTAAAAGAAAGCGGTACCATTTCTACTCGCCCTGTATATAAAAAAATATACATGCACCGTTTCCGTAAACGTGAGACGAAAAAAACAAAAAAAAAAGGGAAACCCAACATAAACCACGATTTATTACCGAAACATAAGTCGGAGGAAATTGACAAAACGACAAGCATGGCGGGGGGTCAGGCACTGTCTCCATTGTCGCGATTCCCCTCACCTGCGCTCGATACTGCCGCCGCCGGAAGTACTTCCTCTGACGGTACCTTCGCGGAAACACTGGTCGGACAGGAAGAGCCAATCGACGAGTCTGCGGCAGTACTCGGTACGACCGTAGAGGAGACAGTACTTACTGGGAGACTAGCACTCGCTGGTGAAGTTGAGGTCGTCGACGATAGCTTCGTGACCGGCTTCGGCGTCGGAGGCTTCGGGGAGACACGAGTCGAAGATGGCGCTGGCGCTTGACTAGTTGAAGACGGTGGCGGCGCCAACGTATTGTTAATCAGAGGTCCAGACGGTTGTATGACCGGAGAATGCCGCTGCGGTTGGGATAGATTAAGCGTATAAGGAGAAGTGTGCGGTAATGTCGTCGAAGATATCGGGTGGACGCTCGAATGCGGCGAATGTCTTTGAAGCGATGGGGACGATCTTGGAATTGGGTACGGTTGGGTCGGCATCGGACCCGGCGGTAAAAGACCGGCTCCCAATGGCGATTGACGGGTGGATGTTAAACTGAGAGGAGTGGGATAGATGTCTTTGGGTGGAAGCATGCTTCCCGGATGTAACATCGGTAAAATAAGCGGCGGTTGCGGAGGAAGGTGGGTGGGGGGTACATGAGGCGATATACGAGTTTGGGCTTTTTCGCGTTCCCTTTGTACTCGCTCCTTTTCTCGCTGTTCCCTTTCGCGCTGTTGCTGCAATTGGAGTTCTAGCTGTTGTTGTTCCCGTTCCACCTGTTCGTCTTTTCTCGACAGCCTTTGTCTGTGCTCTTCTTCCAATTTTAATCTGTGATAAAAGGTTTAGTGTTAAAATTCCAATCGATTCAATTTCAATTTGTCATATACAATGGTGGTCATATAATTAAGAACGCAATATTTTCGATTTTAGTAGAATTTATTTAAGATATTTTGAAAACCGTTCATAATTAAGGCCACCATTGCAAATTCACAAAACAAAAACAACAATACGATTATAAAACATCTAAAGTAACAACAAGTAACAAAGATGTCTCTCATCGGGGATAACAAAAAATTACCTTTCATGCATGTACAACGGCATACTCGTTGCTGCACTAGGTAACATATACGGTATATAAGCGGGGCCTAATGGCGTCCAAGGGGGTCTTAGCAGGCCCATTCTTTCTAAATAGAGTTGCTCGTCGAGCAACATCGATGGGTAAGGGTAGGGTGAGTATCCAGGAACATCAAGACCGACCGGTAATTGTGGAATTCTACAAACATTTCGTATTTGAATAAAAGGAAAATCATAATTCCATAAATATAGAGAACAGCAAGACTGCAATACGAAATTGGAATGAATATGCTAACTTCAGTTGAAAACGTTACTTTAAGCCCAACCTTCCAGGCAACAATGTAAATTAACTTAACCTTTACAGACCCGACAATTTACAACTATTTACACAATTTGTACTTATGCTGTGCGCGGCGGCTAAATGATGATACCCTGGTACTGTATAAATCGATATTTTCCGAATATAATTTAAAATGCGTAAAATAAGCAAATACATGTAGTTCAAGAATTATTATTAATTTAATTGATTGTCTATTGTTGCTCTGGGTACGTATATATTATCAACTAATTTGATATGCAGATTTAAAAATTTTATTTTTTGCCAAAGTTAAATATCTTTTTTTAGAAATTACGGTAACTCTTGAATATTATAACGCGCTCAACTGAAACTGAAACTAATAAATTCATTCCGCTTTCAGTGCTATAACTTCTCGGGCCAAGCCTAGAGACGTTAAGTTCACACCAGTTACCTTTCCTCCGGTCGATAAGGTTGGAATCCGCTCCTAACATCGGTTGGATACCTGTCCGCGGCAGATGGTAGGCGAGTTTCGGGAGGTCTGACGTTTGCCGTGCTACCTACGCCGAATACGGGCAAATCCGAGCTGAGCTTTGATGATTTTTCTGAAGATGTAGGCGCACCTAAAATAGAAGAAAACGGAAAATGCAATTATTGAAAATGGAAAAATGTAATTGTCAATGTCAGTGATGATTACAATAAATATTATTGAAGAAAAAGGGTTGTAAAGTAAACTATTATAATAAATAAATATATAAAAAATATTTTAATTGGGCCTTATTTCTTAAGTAGAACACTGACAGTGTTATTCGTGCCTAATTGCATTATTATATCAACAATTAAATTAAACAATAATACAGATACATAAATACGAAATGCAAATGGATATCAAGGGTGAGAAGAGTATAAAAAGTCAGAGAGACCGAAGAACCTCATTATTGTATCTAAATAGTTAAAATACCGGAAGGTTGATTTTTTTATTTTCTGTCCAAGTCGAACCACGAAAATGTAAATGTGAAAGAGGAAAAATGTAATTGTCTATGTCAATAATTATTACAATAAATATTATCGAAGAAAAAAATTATCAAGCGGGTTTATAAGGAAATATTGGTACATGAGTTAGGATGGGTGCGACGGATGATAAAATTAATTCCTTCCCCACTTGTGCAATACATTATCTGTATATCCAAATACAATATCCGTAGCAATTGGTTAGATCGTGGCAAACATAGCTGGAAGCTTGACGTCTAGAATGCGCCTTGCACATTTATGTAGGAATATCACCAAGAAAGAGAAGAAAGCACTTGAGGATATATGTCACAATGAGAACCTAATCGTCGTACGAGCTAAAAAGGGCAACGCTACAGTAGTGATGGATCGCGCAGACTACAACACGAAGATACAGATGTTGCTAGACCCGGACCACTACAGGAAACTGAATAAGAACCCAACCACGAAGGTGGAAAACCAAATCAGGGACGCTATTAAGGAATCATCAACCCTAAAGGAAGAACAAAGAAGGCTATTACTATCAGAAAGCCGACCACCACGACTGTACGGGCTACCAAAGATACACAAACCTGGCAACCCACATCGTCAGTACAAGAGCCTCACCTACCTACGAGCTAGCCAAATATGTTGCAAAACAACTGGTACAAGACTCCGGGAATACCAAAAGCTTTGTGAAGAACTCCCAACATTTCATCCAGATACTACAACAACACGAAATAACAAAGGAAAATTTACTGGTACCTTTCGACGGTGGAAAAACACTAAAGATCATCAGGTAACAACTAATGCCAAAAGGACTACAACCGGATCTGCTTGATTTGACGAGACAAACAAAAGGCATATACGAACTGAAATGCCAATGTGGAAAAAGCTACATCGGTCACAGGACGGAGTATTCAATACAGAGGGAAAGAACATGAGAGAGAGAGGCACGTTGAAAAATCTGCAGTAGCAGAACACCTGCACCAACAAGGAGACCACCGCATAACCTACAGCGACGTTAAGGTATTAGCCAGGACCAGCCACTACTACCCAAGGATAATACGCGAATCGATAGAAATAATGAAGAATACCAACAACTTCAATCGGGAAGACGGATATAAACAAAATCAGCAACACATGGAATGGATTCATCGGAACGGAACGCTTATGGATCAGCAAAGCGGAACAGAAATGGGGTATAGAACGAGGAGCAAGAGACAATAGCACCAGCCTTTAGAAATCCTCTGAAGAAGCTGATAGCATGATGAAGCGAAACGTCAAGTCAAACATCAAGTACGCGACAACACCCGAAAGACATTTCTACTATGGATTACGGTCGTGAAAGCCCACACTCAACTGTCTTGCACATTTGTCAGTGAATATTGCGCATATTTAATCCGATAAATATTTTCCGATAGTCGATAGAAGTATTTGTGAAATTTATTTCCTGCGGGACAGTAATACATCTACTTGCTGTTTGCTACTGATATGTTACGCAACACTTTGTCCTTGAGGTATTAATTTCCCGATTGCATTTAAAAATATGAACAAAACAATTCATGAAAGTTAATGTATCAATTGTTTCAAACGGAACTCTTTTTAAAGTCAGTACGTAGAACACTTTACCAAAATGTTTAAAACGGTTCTTTCTTTGAATGAATAAAGTTTTAGTATCACTTTTATTTTTGTGTATTATATTATAGGGAAGGTTATAATGAAGTATCTTATTTGAGATGGCCGCCATTTATTATATAATGTTAGGGAAAAAAATGGTTCCTTAAAATTGCCATTGTCATTGCCACATATCCTCTAAAACTCTGTTTATCAATTAAATTAGGGCCATTCTGATTTAAGAAATTTTATGAAATAATCGGATTTACGACGATGTTCGGAAATTAATTTATTGATTACTCCAGTTAACGATGTTATCAACAACAGCGTAATCGCAATACGTCGAGACCGAAACAAGAAGTTGCAAAATATTTCGATCTAATTTTTACATAGTTATTTGTGCGGCAATTAACAATAAAAGAAAAGGAAGATTTTGGGTACATCCTAGTTTGCAAAGAAGAAAGCGATACAGCAGTATTGATTTATTAAAAGATTTAAAGTACGATGATGACAATGATTTATTTTTAAGCGGAGAACTTCGGCGCAGCGGCAGTTTTAAATATTTAATGCGAATGTCCAACACCGATTTTCAATGTCCATTTGAATGCACCCGTTGCTTTTTCTTTTAATCCGGAAAATCCCCTGATATAATTTTACGTGCATGTAGAAAAATAGCATTATTTTAATTATTTGTTTACCGACTTATTGGGAAGCTTATATTTGTTAACAACATTTTATAATTATGCATAACGTTTGCTATTAACAATGTTATTAGCAACATAACATTTTTTTTTAATTTTCCCAACTTTGTTACTAACACTGTTGAAACACGTGTTTTCAGCAATGTTCTGTTTGGTCATCGGCTTAACCTAATTTCAACACATCCGCTTCTATTGAACAGGTATTATGCAAGAGTTATACACGTTGCAAAACAAAATATTTGCATTATTTAAGGTGAACATAAATAAAATAACTAAAACATAAAATTATTAAAGCTATCTTTTGCCTTCCGTTAAACGTTCACTATAAGGTTGCCAACATTTAAGGAACCGTGAAAGAGAGGTTATTAATTTAGTTAAATTAATGTTGTTAGAAAAAGGTTTATTATACTGGTAATATCTCGAAATCCTTCTTTAAATTAAAAATATCTATTTATATTTTTAATTTAAACATAATTAACGTTCTTACAAGCGAGAAAATGGCGTAACAATTCAGAGGTGGGTAAAAAAAAAATACCTGAATCTCTTCGTAATGGTTCGGAGGAGGTGGCCTGCGAGGAAGATGAATGCTCATTGGTACCGGGAACTGACTGTTGAGCTAAGTTTCGAAGTGCGGCTGCGAACGAGTGCGATCCCTGAGATTGGGCTGCCCCAGGACCTGGCCCTGGAACGGCGTGACCCGTACTCGATCTTTGCTTCGAGCTGCCATTTGTTGATACTACCGCTTTGGGATTTTGACTAACTGTAAAGGAACATTAAAGGACGCGAATAAGAACTCGATTTACAAGAGCGAAATCAGCAAATTATAAACAGTAACATAAAATGAAACGTACTTTGAAATATGCTAAACGACATTTTGTAGTTTCGAAGTGTTTACTAGTTTCGTCGTTCGTTAATAAACGCACTCTGCATAAAATCGTTGCCAACCTCCTTAAATATAAAACGATGCGGAATTCGAAACGGGACATCTATGCTCGACATTTTTAGTGGCATGTTAATTAGTAAAAGGAAAAAAAAAAGGCATAAGAGAACTTATTTCAAGAATTAATGTTCCGTCGCGCATTCAGAATACGTAAAAAATTGCCACAGAAAAATAGTTAACGAAATGCTTTTACAACAAAACTGCATTCTGCATAACGTCTGCAATGATTTCGTTACACAAACGGAAAAACAATTGACGATTCCGAAATGGATACGGGATTCTTAAAATAACTAAAAATTATCCAACGTATGTCGATAATTTCGAATCGGCGGAATAGTTCGAAAATGTTTTGAACGATGGCATAAAACATATTTTTGTTGAATCTGACGTCTAACGAATTATCGCAGCTCATACCTTTACTTTATTTGAAAGAATTCGTAATTAAATATTGAGATAAATCAACATCACGTGGTCCATGTACTAGCAGTAATATCAACCCACCATTCCATTTGAATTTTTCGAGTAATTATGTTTTTTCTACTTTCTTACATTAATTGCGTCCTTTGGTGGTCAATTCTATTTTCGACTTGACTTACACTGCCGTTCAGTGAAGTTCGGTCATACAATAAAAATCTATTATATCACACGGTATACAATTATTAATACATAAAATTAATAATAATAAAGAAAAATATTAAGCATACACTCTTTTCTAAGGGGTTAAAGCCATAAATTATTATGTAAAGTAGAAATATTGCGACAACCACATTAAAGTCCCTTTTATTATCATTCCAAGAATTTCTCAGAAGTGCCGATCTTTTGAAACGGGTCGTTTGGGGATTATTAACGAACAATACATTTAGGAAATATACCGCAGTATCATTCTTGTTTATTTATCACGGGCGTAAAGATATAAATTTGCTTCATTTTACTGTTAAACGTGTGTTGGTGTGCATCTGTCGTTTTTGCGCGAAAGTTTTAAGAAAATTTACTTCAAAATGGCACGTGGCAAGCCTACCAGTGTAGAAAAACGTTCGCGCATTATTACGCCGTTTGAAGAAGGATATTCGGGGCGACAAATTGCTGAAAAAATAAATATGAGAAGTTCAACAGTAAATGACATCATAAAGCGATATCGGATAACTGGAACTATAGAAAATCGTGTTCGTCCCGGAGCATCCAGGAAAACAACAAAAGCTGAAGATTTGAGAATTGTATTATTAAGCAAACGCAATAGAAAATTAACAGCGCCACAAATAGCAGCCGAAGTCAATCGCGGCCGTGAAGAACAAGTTTCGGCGAGTATGGTAAAACGTCGACTTCAACAAGCGGACCTTCATGGACGCATTGCCATTCGAAAACCCTTATTATGTCGGGGCAACAGAGCAAATCGGCTACAGTGGGCCCGTTCTCATCTAGATTGGTCGTTAGATGATTGGAAACACGTGCTTTGGAGTGACGAGTTAAAGTTTGAGGTTTTTGGGCAAAATCGACGAGTTTATGTCCGAAGATCTAAAACCGAAAAGTGATCCCGAACTGTATTGTGCCTACAGTGAAGCAAGGGCGTAGTTCTGTGTTAGTGTGGCGATGTTTCTCCTTTGCTGGGACGGGAGATTTATGCAGAGTGCAGGGTGTAATGAGAAAGGAAAATTATTTTGCAATACTCCAGAATCATGCAGTGCCATCAGAATTGTGTATAATAGGCCGTAACTTTACATTCGTGCATGACAACGACCCAAAACACACTGCGTTAGTGTGTAAGAACTATCTAAAGGAGCAAGAAGAACAGCACACCCTGAAAGTAATGACATGGCCCCCACAAAGCCCAGATTTGAACCCGATAGAGTTGTTGTGGGATGAACTGGACAGGAGGATCCGAAAAATATGCCCAACTTCACAAGAACATTTACGGAATATTCTGCAACATGAATGGATTAATATTCCACAATCCGTTTTAACAAAACTTATCGAAAGAATGCCTAGAATAGTTCGAGCGGTGATTAACAGCAAAGGAGGTTTTTTCGATGAAAAAAAAAAAAAATAATGTTCAGTATGTTATATTAGGCCAGAATAACTTTTTATTTATTTATTTTTGTTTTTTTTTACCTGCACATACAATAAAATTGCATTTTGTTTTTAGTTTCGTTTGTTTCTGTAACCTTTTCTCATGTTTTTTACCAACCGACCGAATTTCTCTGAACGGCAGTGTACATTGCTGAGATAGAACAGCTATATATCCTTGAATGGACATCCGGTTTGAGCATCTTTAAGATTTTGTTAAAATCGGCATGACCAACTTAATGATAACACACGCTTAGGACGAAAATCTGCT
Source organism: Oryctes borbonicus (assembly GCA_902654985.2). Taxonomy (NCBI): domain Eukaryota; kingdom Metazoa; phylum Arthropoda; class Insecta; order Coleoptera; family Scarabaeidae; genus Oryctes; species Oryctes borbonicus. The sequence continues at coordinate 2,018,629 of LR736875.1, forward strand.
CAAATTTGATTTATTGTTGTATGGGCAAATACATCAAATGGGACCAGAACAAAAACAGAAACAGTTGATCATCTCTCGGCATTAACTTTTACTGAATTAAAGGAAAAAATTGCTGTCCACATGCTCAAAGCTCAGAATTAACTCAATTACAAAACAGCTTTCACCTTGTTGGTGGATTAGATTATTGATTTTTACGCTTGATGATAACATATACTCAATTGTTCGAGCTATGTATCAGTGCAAAGTTTCCTTCGTTCGTAGACGTGTTTTAATCTTGGTCTGGCTTTTTAACAATAGCGGCCCGCAAACGTACACCGCCAACGTTAAATATTAAATAACTTTTTTGCATATTTCAACAGTGGACGACACGCGATGTAACGTGACTGCGATATCAATCGAAATTAAAGGTTCCGCTAATAATAGCGGAGGCTAGTAAACTGGATTCGCGATTGGTCGTTACGGTTACCGACAAATAAAGCCATATATTCGCTGGACGATTACCGTTTTTAAATTTACTTTTTTACTTAAAATATTCCGTATACGACGATAATAATACGAGAAGGTAAAAAGCGAATTACGGTGTAATGGCCAGCATAATAACGATTTCGCTAAATACTTTTTTAGATAAATTTAGAAGCGCTTTTATTGCAAATATAAAAATATAAAGGAGGTGAAAATTTACGATATCCAGGTGTCTTAACCTTCTGGAAATGAAGGATTGTAAACGTAGGTCAATATTTTCAGATAATGTAATAGTTAGGGAGCTGGTAATAGCGATTTTATTGGCAGAAGTTCATGAAAATAAAGAACTGAGTAAAATTGTTTATTTTACTTTATATGAGCGGTTTCTGCCTTTAATATATTGCTGGAATATCAAATGAGAGCTCGCTCAAAAAAATAGTGCCATAAACAATGTAATCGTGCGTGCTTTGCTGTTGTATTAAATTAAGCTAACTCCAAAAATCAGTCAATGCAAGTGGAAGACATTGTTCCTGCTGCGTTTAAGAGTAATTATTTTTTTTCTAGTTATTATGGTTACACCTTAGGCAGATTGCGTTAATTATTAACGTTGTATTGTATAAAAGGCAAGAATCGTTACTTTTGCCATCTAGAGAGTGTTGTGTTAAAAACTCCCAACATCGTATCTGCCTTTAAGCCTAACGGTCTTAGTAATTATAAAAAAACAAAATTAAAAAAGGCAGCGAATTTCAGACATTTTCTAGTCTGCCTTCCAAAAATCAGCATTAAATTAAAATATGAGGCTCCCTTATTTTACACCCTTAAGGGTTAAATTTCCAAAAATTATTACGTGCCTACACACAAAAGGACCTTTGTGATTTCAATAGTTTTGGCTCTGCGTTCGAATAGCGTAAAATTTACATTACATTTTGGCCCAACCAATAAAGTACGATACTGTACTTTGAAGAACAGATATTAATCATTGGAGAAGCTTAAACCAACATTTCGGGTTTCAAGCAGTGCTGCGGGTATACGAAAAAATTTAAATCCGGATTCTAGGATCCGGATGTACTACGCGATTCTCGAATCCGCATCCATTATCCAATTCTCAGATCTGGATTTGCTATCCGGTCCTCGGTTCCGGATCTGTTATTGTTTTGCTATATAGAAAGTGTTTAATAAACAGAACGTCGAATTTAGTAGAAATGTCTTTCGGGTGATGTCGTGTAGTTAAAATTTTACTTGACGTTTCACTGACCATGCTGTCAGCTTCTTCAGAAGATTTGTAAAGACTGCTGTTGTTGTCTTTTGCTCCTCGTTATATATCCTATTTCTGTTCCGCTTTGCTGATCCATAGCCGTTCCGTTCCGCTGAATCGCGTCGTTCGTTGTATGACGACTCCGTATTGCTAACTGAAGATGGACACAAGATCAGCAACACGTGGAAGTTAGCACTACGGAGTCGTCATACAACGAACGACGCGATTCAGCGGAACGGAACGGTTATGGATCAGCAAAGCAGAACGGTTATGGATCAGCAAAGCAGAACGGTTATGGATCAGCAAAGCAGAACGGTTATGGATCAGCAGAGCGGAACAGAAATAGGATATATAACGAGGAGCAAAAGACAACAACAGCAGTCTTTTAGAAATCTTCTGAAGAAGCTGACAGCATGGTCAGCGAAACGTCCAGTAAAATATTAACTGCACGACATCACCCGAAAGACATTTCTACTGTGGATTACGGTCGTGAAAGCCTACACTCAACTATTAGAAAGTCGAATTTGTTGTTATATGGAGAATAAGGATAAAGGAGGATTCAATCTAATAAAGAATCCGAATTCAAGATTTCGGATAGTAAATCCGGATTCAAGGTTTCGGATAACGGATCCGGATTCTAAATTACCAGGATCCAGATAACAACTCTAGTTTCAAGGAATAAATGGATCTTCTCTCACAACCAATAATTAAGCATGAAATAAAACAACTTCTGCATGTGTCCATTTTGTGAGTATTTGTTTGAAATCTTGCCAATTAGTTGATTCACCATAATCATGCCGTAAAACTAAAGCTAAACAAACAATAATCCATGCAAGCTTGTTTTGCAAATATTAATTTTGACATTGAATAGATAACATTTGCCAAACAGATTCTATCAACGCAAAAATACTACACGTTCCGCGCAGACGAAAATAAAACTTAAGCCGTAAATTTTCTCAAATGCAAAGAAAATAACACGACGTCGATAATGTATCATCTGACACTTCGGTATCCTATCGAAAGATATCCAATAATGTCCCCCTCTCCTTTGTTTACAACGCGTCCGAATACGCGCACACATCTCGAAGTCGTAATTTATGTGAAGGAAGTTTAGGAGGTTACAGATGAGGTTAGTGTCAGAGGTGGTCGTGGTCAGCGCTTTGACTCCCGCTGACCCTCGGTGACCATACGTTAACTATTCGGCCATTGTTGTTAACCCTCGTTCTATTTTCACCGTATAACTTACAATAATGGCGTTCGCGAAGTAGGCGAGCGGAATATGGATAAGATGGGCGTACTTCGTGAATATTAAATGTGATACAGCATGTTCTAAATTAAATAGGACGACGGCACGAGTATTCATTATACAAAGATTTGTTTAAATTGGAAAAATTGTGTAGTTTTTTAGGGTACATGAGGAGATTGCCTTACGAAAAAAAAAATTATTAGAGACGGGTTTAATTGTTGTTGTATACGACCACATCATTTCAAGCTTAAGGCTCCGGTTTTGGCCAAGCAGTCTGCGGCAAAACTAGTGACGCCGCAATGTTGAGGAGTTCCACATTCGCTTTTCTCCTAATAAAGATTTAAGCTCATCGCCGAAGCTAATTGCTTTTCTTGCTATAATTGTTATTCGTAAAAGGACGATCATCTTCTTAGAGTTTATGGTTACCACCTGTACTTAGTGTCAAGTCCAAGTAACGGTAGAAGTTGAGGTATGATACTCTCGGGTATTCGATTTTGCACAATTAGGTGTGAAAAAGATCTGTTCTTGATGGATTTCGCATAATTTGATCCAACCACAAAAAAAACGCGGGTCAAGTGATGGTCAAAAATTCCGACCGAGGAATTTCAAAATTTGTATGAAAGATCGTAACAGCTGACGAAACTTGGATGTACTCGTACGACCCGAAAACAACGCAACAATCAACTGTTTGGGTACTCCCGAATTCCGCAGAAGTTGTTTGTTTGCGAAGCACATTCCTTGCTTCTTTCGTTGTACTGGGCATGTCCCAAGCATTGCTTTGGAGGATTAAAGAATAACTAACGGTATACAACAATTTGTTTGCCAGAAGTCACCGATTAAATCAGGGTAAACAGTTGACGTCACTTCGTCCTTCATCATGAGAATGCTAACTCTCATATAAGACGTCAAACTAATGATTATTTGAGGGAGGAAAACATAGAATTAATGACTCATTCCCTGTATTCGCATGATTTATGAGCCAACGACTATTTTTTTTTCCGGTTGACATTCCGGAAAAAAATGTGGGGCAACGATTTGTTGAAGCCTTTAATCCATATTTTGGAGATACCATCTCCAGAGAAGAGAAATGTTTCGAGAATTGAATCCAACGCATCTAAAATATTTTGAAAAACAAATAAATCTACAAAAAACGCATGCTGGCACTGCGCGCACGCGACTTTTACAAAATTTTATGCGGAATTTAAATATTTAATAAAGCATTTAATTGCAGTTACTGACGGTGAGAAACCTGTATTTCGCCGAAAAATCAAAACTTTACAAAGCGAGATCGTCAGGTACACAATTTTAACTTCCGCAGTTAATTATTTAGAGGCATCAAAGGAACGAATTCTCTCGCAATTTGCGCATCCCTTTCACAACGCATAAAAGGCTTTCTATCTAACATCTAAAGCAAAATTCATAAACGTACCGCAGCGCTGCAGGTGACACGGCATCCAAACATCACGCCGCTTCATCCCCGTCTATCGAATACCGCGCGCGATATCGAAATCGTTTTAACCGCCAAGCGATTGCATACGCTGGTTCGTCGCAGTTTACCCTTTCAATTATCGGCGGCGGTCTTTGGTGTGCGGCTATTGTTCGGGCGGTGTAGTAGCGCGGCGTTTGATTCCGCTTAACCGCCGCGACTTATAGAACAAGCGATCGACGGCGACGGCGCCCAATGTCCGGGCGTTCGTTCTGCCGTTGATGCTTATAACCTTTGGCATCCGGCGCGCTGACGTGCCCCCCCCGATGACAATTTAATTTAAAAGCGAATCGTACACGAAAATCAATGCGAGATGAACTTTAAAGATTTTAACCTTGGCCCATCAAGCGTAGTAGTAGTAGTACTCGATTACATCGTGTGGTGGCGATCTATCGTTGCTACAAGGGTAAATCTTGCTTACCGTAAAAGATAAAATATAAATAAAAATTCGACAGTTGACGAATGTATTCCTGAAAAACCTGTTACTTCGGGAAAACCCGAATTTCCTGATTACGATTTTTTATTTACAACATTTGAAGAATTTAAAAAAATAAATTGCGCTTTTTTGGGCCTAATTTTCATACTGACACCTCGAAAACGTTAATAAGACCACTTCTTTGCAACACTTCCGAAATATTCGCAATTTTTTGTCTGTACCCGGGATCGGCCACTATTTAATGTTTAATACGAATAATGTAAATTGTTGTTGCAACAAATTTGGGAATCCTATTTCAATCTTAACAAAGGAATCTCTCGAGAAATATGATTCCTGCGAAAAAGTTCGTCATACAATCGTTTATTCGTTTCATCGTCATATTGTGCCCCCCGACAATATGACGATTTTAGTTTCAGCGTAAATGGGGATGTAATACGTGAAAATATGGCAGCTTTATTTCTTTAAATGGAAACCCCCATTTTGGATTTTATCAAATTTCTGTGGTATCTTGTTGTTTGTTATAGTTTATCGGCGAATTGGAAGATAATAAATTCCTTTATGAAATTTGATAAAATGCAAAATGGGCATTTGTTTATTTTAATGGAAATTTCCATTTTCTCATCTACGAAATTAACAGAAAAATGTTACTTTTCAGCCTAGAATTAACAAAATAAAGCTATGCTAAGTGGCTCTTAATTAATTAATAGGCGAAATAATGTGTTTGTCGATATAAGAGGATGGATGGAAGATGGAAGCTTTTGAAAAAAAGGCAGATGTAGAAGCATTTGCTCAAATACTGTGTGAATAATTTTTATCTTATCCTTCATACTTATATTCTATGTTGATGCGTGTTTAGGGAATGTTGGAGTTTTCTTGTGCAATGTTAATATAATAACAACAACAATAATAATAATAACAATATCGCTTTATATATTCTTCTTCCGTTAAAAGCAAGCCGCTGCTATTTTTTGCGTAGCCATATAATGCGTTAATTCTAAACTTTGATAATTCCTTAGAAGATTCGGTACAATTTTACAGCGTCAAGTTGATATACAATGCTATTCCAGAATATTCTCAGTAAGTATTTGGGATTGTTCCATCAAATTTAATTAGAATAATGTTTATTGTTTAACATTCTTCTTAGAAGATAATTAAGACGTAAAGAAGCTTTATACTCCTTATACTTGAAAGCAAGACATAAAATAATTTTACAACTTCAAGAGGAAGCCGTTTTATTAAGCGCTACTTATCACCTACAACTGCATACAGAAATAAATTAGCAAATATGCTTATATTTAGCAGCCTATTCATCAACCGTTAATAATTATTACATCCATTCGCAACGGGTAAAGCCTTGTAATTTGCATTTCGCATTATAAGAACATGAAATGATCAGTTACTTAGCCGTAAAATTGTGTAATTAGAGGCTACTCGTAATGCGAAAAAGTGCTTTGGTTAATTGCACTGTTATTATCCGCTTAAAAAAGAAAAATGCGGCGTATTTTATATCGATTTTATATCATCTTAGAGGGCCGCCGCTTATATCGCAGCATTGAAATTTATACACGTTGCACATTTAATTATATAAATTGTCCTCTGCAAAGCAGTAAATTATTGCGAACGCCATTTCTTGCAAAACTAGTATGCTTTAAATATTTTATTGGCAAATTAAATACAAATGAGTTGAGAAAGAAAATGTTTTCCATATATGAGGCTTCACATTCGTTTGATTTTCTCCAGCAGACTCTAGCATTTTTTTTGGCAATCTGAATTTGAAGTTTTCTTTTTTTTCGTTCTTTCATTCTATTAGCAAAAATTTAGAAATCATGTGTTGCACTCAGTATACATTTGCATCTGCGGCGCCATTGCTATTTCAAACGTATTTGTAATATATTAAGTTACTCTAATCCCAAAGAATTTAACAAAATTAATTAACGAAACATTGAAGGTCTATTAACATACTAGGATACAGAAAGAGTAGCGCTAGGAATCATGCATAGCAACAATACGTAGTTGCTAAACAGATTAGCAAAATTTAAAATTGTAATCCATGCTAAGTGAATAAATATACATCGCCAAGTTGGAGCGAATTTATGTTAGCAAATTAACTGCGACACGGAATTAATGGAAATACTCCTATAACATTGTTGTAATTTTCAAGGTAGTTGATAAATATTGTTTTTTGCGAAATTAATTTGGTTAATTTTAAAGGATCTTCAATGACAAACGCAAGAACGAGAAATACTCCTGCTAGTTGATGAAGGGATACAATTCGAGCAGGCAAAGATAAAAATAGTCTTCATACAGTTCTTTTTTTTTACACATGTTAACCGTTAAATATAGAAATTCTAATTTTGGATACCGATATTGAAAAGGAGCTATTGTTTGCGCTGACGTCAGGGAAGAAATTAATCATATTGTTAAGTGAATCATGGAATCCATTTATGAAACATACGGCTATTGATTAGCTTCGTAGATAAGATTTTAATATAATTCTGAGACCTGTAGTAAAAATAAGACATCCCCTCTAGCATTTAGTACAGAATAATTTCCGGTTACGTGACACGGAAGAAATTCATAAAAAAAAAAAAAAAAAAAAAACTTAATAACAAAGAGAAGAAAAATTTAAGAAAAAATAAAAAAAAAAAAATTAAAAAAAAAAAAAAAAAACACAAAACTTATTAACGAGAGGTGCTGATATTTATCAGAAATTAATAAAGCTAAATTTAGAAGGAGAGAATAAAACTTTATTCTTCCTCAAGTTAATTGGAAGAACATTGTTTTAACATCTAATAGGAGAACCATAACAGACAAAAAATTCTGATAAGCATGTTCCGGATTCTTCTTCCGGGAAAGCACAGTGTTGAAGCTAAAGAGCTATATTAGAGCATAACAATTCGCACTTTAATATTTCTACCGGCATTCTCATAGACTAAGAAGTATATGAAACATATTTGGATCAAAGAAAATTTGGGGATCCCTAGCACTGATATCTTAGTATCCATGAAGAAAGATCTGCAGAAGCTTATATATATATATATATATATATATATATATATATATATATATATATATATATATATATATGTATAATAAGATCAACGTTAAGAAAAAAGTCAATATACATTTTTTAATAGCTTAGGGGAAAGACCAGATAACTACTTCTTTTTGATAGAGTTTCTTTGTGTTATCCTCTGTGGGTATTCCTTTCTTTCCGATGGTCTACTCTATCTTAGTATCTTGGCGCTCATCCGGCTAGCTACGATTTCAGAAAAGTATATGGCTGATGGTGTTAAGCATTTTTGAAAATATTTATTATTAACATTTCGGAAGCTAGTGGATGTCCGAGTCTTTGCTAAAATCCAACAATGTGATAGATAATTTTACTGTTTTAAAAGATCTTTTAATGTGTTGTGTTTGCTAACATGTTTTATTCAATTTAAACAAAACGCACTTCCGGCGAATATAAAAAATTGTCGAAACGTTATTAAACATTAGACAAAAAAAATTATAAAAAACAGCCGTCGCAACAAAAAATAAACATTTTAAGAGAAATATAAAAACGGCTAAGAAAGAAATTACATTATTTAATACAAGAAATAAAAGAAGGCAACAGCTTAAATCGCATAGTACTGCTACCCAATAGATTTTTAAAAAAATTACAATCGTTATCAATATAACCCTACAAGTTTCGTACAATAGAAATAATACATTCAAGCGCTATTTTCTCTTACCATCAGCAGGATAATAATGCGGATACGGATGGTATAAATTGGAGAGATAGTGCGACGACTTAAAATCCATACTTGTCGCGCGTTAAAGTCAACATTCCCCTTCCTTCTTCCGCTCCGACGAAGTCGCTTTTCTCAAGTTTATTATCCCATAAAGAGGTGCAGAGAAAGTATAGGCCACGCGTAACACTACGAGGGTCCGTCGGAGGGATGAAACGGAAATAGAAAACCGAAAAACGTGGGGTCGACCGGCAATGTTAAAAACGATGCATCAAGAGGAAAAACACTAGGACGACTTGTATTCAAAGCGTCGGCTACCATACGACTGAAGTATTCTAACGTGCTGCTCGATGAAGAGGAACGTAAAACACGCGCGAATTTAACAGATCACATAGAGAACGTAACTGTTAATTTATGCACATTAGCACACTAATACAAACAGCGTATAACAAAACCAAATAACGTCATCACATATGCACGCACGCAAGCACATACAACGCAACGTTTTTGGCGAAGAGGCCGGAGGAGAAAGCAGGCGAAAACAGAAACGAACGCACACCGAAAAAAGGAAATAAGGGAGAGAAATTCCTAATAATAGCGCAGCGGATACTGACTGTCGTACGTACGTAAACAAAGTGCGAGAGATTGGGCGTGAGAGACCGCAAAAAGGCGTTTATTGACAAGCGCGCGACCCTCTAGTCTAGCTAGTCTGCGATACTTGATTTCCACCCGTTGCCGCTACTACGGCTGGTTCGAGTAGCGATGGTGGTGGCGTGCCGGTGGTGGAGGGTAGCGATGCTAGATTGCACACAGACGGACATTCGCAAGTCGACAATCGCCAAGCGATATTACAAGATTATACAGTGCGGATGACAAATATTAGGGAATAGTTTCTATTTCTACTTTCCATTTCTTCTGTGTATCCATGATGCTCACCATCGGTATTTCGATTATCGAAATATAGAGCAACGGCTACATTGGTAATATTTTGCAGAATTCGATGAAATAAGCGGAAGAGAAAGCTATCTTGTCGATATGAAACGATTTTTCTCATGGGCACATTGCGTTCGTTTAGTCCCGAAAGCCATGTGACTAGGCATTTAGGAACTATTACTGAATTTAATATTTTAATGTTGACGTCCTGAGTGAACATTGCAAACCGCGAACAATGTAACTAAAACATTACCGATGATAAACAAAAAATATAATGCTAAGATAGCTTAGCTTCCTCATGGTATTAATGGAATAATTCACGGCAAACGCCACAAAAGGAGAGAAAAAAATTACACTAGCACACGGACATGTTTCTGCCTACCCGGCGTCATCAGCGTGGTTTCGAGAGTAATTTTTTATCTCTACCTTCTATCGCTGTTGTCTCACAGTTAATGCCACAACTTCCACATACATCATGGTAAGCCTGTCGGAATATTCACATGTGCGGTTTCCCAAAGCGCTAATAGCGTCGCCATCTCGTGTTTAGCAGTCAGAGAACTGCTCGAGGGATGGTTTGGGGAACAGTACCCGGTTTATGTCGCTTCTTCCTGAACGGCAGGCATGCGTTTCTTTGACACTAGAGGGCGCCAAGAAATGTCGAGTTTGTCGTTTTGAAAGTTGTGGCATTAACTGTGTGGTAACAGTAGAGATAAAAAATTACCCTCGAAACCACGCTGATGTCGCCGGGTAGGCAGAAACATGTCCGTGTGTTAGTGTAATTTTTTCTCTCCTATATATTATATTTTTTGGTTATTCTTTCTAGGCATTTTCTGATGTGTTCGGATTACCAATGATATTTATTCAGGTTTGCTTTGTAAGTCTTTTTGTGGGACCTTGTCCAAAAGCATTGAAGATTAGATCCACCAGATTATTGAAGACGTATTTTGTATAATCCAATGTTATTGCTTAAATTTTCAAAGAAAATTTAAACAATAACGACACATTGGATTTGACTTTCTTTACTGATGAGACATGGTTTCATCTATAAGGATATGTAAAGAGTTAACATTTTACAACATGGGCTGCAGGAAATTAACATACATTCTTCGAAATAAATTTGCATCCTACTAAGGTTCTATGTGGACTGTTATTTCAAGGCGACGAATTGTTGGTCCAATCTTTTTTGAAAATACTTTGAATGCAGAGATATAGAAATTTAACCTTACGAAGGTTTTTGAAGAAGAAATAAATACGTTATGGTGAATTGAAACAAGGATACTTCCAACAAGATAATCCGACTGCCAGAGAAATCATCAATACGTTAGAAGCACATTATGGTAATCGTGCCATTAATACAAATAAGTGCCTCGCGCGATCAGATTTGACTCCATCAGATTTCTTTTTGTTAGCTTATCTTAAGAATAAAATTTATAAACAGAGAATGCATGATTTAGACGGATGAAAACAAACTAAAGACTGTCTTTAGAAATCATCTGAAGAAGCATGGTCAGCGAAACGTCAAGTAAAATATTAACCACACGACATCACCCGAAATTTCTACTATGCATTACGGTCGTGAAAGCCTACACTCAACTATTAAAATATAGACCAGAAGGTACAAAACATCACGCCTCATAATATTTGAGAATCTAAAGAGGAGTGTAAATAAAAGTAAAGAAAATCAGGGGAACCATTCAAAGAACGGCAGCTTACTTTGTAAGTGGCTGATCATGAGCATTTTGGATAATTTTATGTATTTCCTTATATATGTGTTGTATATATAAACTATTCAATTTATTAGTCGATAAACCCATTTAATAACGAAATGCTTCTTTTTTTGAGGTACTTGTCGACAGGACTGAATTTTAATTTCCGGTCTCGCGACTTTCTTATTGGTAGATCAACTACATCAGAAATTATTCGAGAAATGTGTATAGTCTATGGCGTGTTCAACAGTTTAAAGAAATGACTTGGGAACGGAGAATCATTCTATACTAAAGCTAATTTTCTGGATGCAGTAGGAGGGAAACATTCCAGACTAAATGGTCCTGCACAGAGTGGCTCGTATTAAGAATTTTTCAATTGCGCTCATAGCAGTAGCTTTACAGCATTTGATATTGGATCTTACGGAAGAGAAGCTCCGAATAAACCATTATCCAATATAGAGAGAGCGTCTTGCTTTACATCATAATTTTCATTTAATAATTTAGCAATTTCATTCCACACAGTCCTTATCGCCGTATAATTTCTCGGTAATATTCCATAAATATATACGACTCTGCGCTTGAATAATCTCTCGTTGTAGAACACCTGTAAAGCATAGACATGTACATGCGCCGAAGTTCCATCATACAGTTTAGCGAGTCTCATATAATTTGTTTCAAAACCAGCCGAACTTCCATCGAAGTGATTTTATGTTGCCGAAAATTTATAACGTCCAAACGAAATTTCCGTCTAGTATGGCAACTGTCCAGTTTTTGCATAAAAATGTAAAATAAAACTAAAAATCGTTCGATTTGTCGTGGATAATCATGCGTTTGCAAACGCAAATAAATATTTTTTTCCTTTTTTGTATGATTGAATGCATTTAGAGCATTGACGAATAACTTGCAAATTTTCCATTATTAATCTTAAATAATTTTGTAAACTATTCAATCAATATTTTGAATAAATAGTTAGTGAAGTGTACTCCTACTTCGAAACAAGCGGCAACAACTGAACAACGTCTCTACGCAATGGGATTGAAGTTTGCCAATTAGCTGTGGGTGCTCGCAGAGCAACAAAAATAATTTGATAAACTTGCTGCCGTAAGACAAGTAACTGAAATATTTGTAAAAAATTTCCAGAAGCACCTGGTGAATCTTACGGTCGATGCACAGCTACTGGCATTTTCAAGAAATAGTCCTTTTAGGCAATTTATTCCATCGAAGCCGGTTAAGTGCGACCAGAAGATATTTGCAATTGCATATCTTGAAGTCTATTACGATAAGCAATCCCCTAGACCGTATTGAAAGACTTAGTACTAACACTCATAAAACCTGTAGAGGTAATCGGTCGAAATATTACAGGTAATAATTGGTTCTCTATCTGCGTAGAAATAAGCCGCAAATTCTAATAATGTTCTTCGTATTTTTTCCGCAAATAGACTATCAAGCTGGCTAGAAGGGAATTTATTGAAAACATTGTTTGCGACAAATAGAAAAACGAATCAGAATAGCTCAAGCACCAGCAGATCTGAGAAGGCGAGAATGTGCACTACTCGATATATGTACCTGATGCTGCATCAGGTACTCAACCGCGCGATAACTTAGGACGTCGCTACTTATGGCAGAGCGTACGAGACGCTTTTGCAAGAAATTTAATAATTTTTTTTTTTAGTCCATTGCGTTGAAGCATGAAATGCTTGCAACAATAATTTTTTCATTTATTTTTTATTAAAATGATTGTACTTGCATAAATAAATGTTAATGTTTTTTTTTTGTTTTTGGCATTATTAGAAAAAGTATTTTGATTTATATTAATGTAATAAATGAATATATATATATACGTTAGTGGAAAATAATGAACCAATTATACAGGGAAAAATATTTTCGATAGACATAGTAAACCGATAATTTAATTTTGAAGTACTAAAACTATGCGTTCCTTCCCAAACATAATTCTAACAATCGGAGCTCACAGGGGGTTAATTAACTCCCACTTGCATAAACTCGAATATAATCAAAATAAAAAGTAAAATTCTACACAATGCGAAGCGTCTTTGTTCCACGCAGAGGTTACAGCTGTCGCGTGGTTCATCTGCCTAATCTATATACAATAAGATAAGGAATACGGTAATGTTCACCTCCCATTTCTGTGATTCTTATACTTTTCGATATCAAGTCTATACATAATGATTGGTATATTCTTTCACCTTTACCTGATTTTCCTGCTCACTTTTGGATGTGTGAATCCCCTAAAGCTACGTAAAAAGCCACCATCTATTTCAGTTGATTTCGCCTTTAAGGTTTAATCAACCCTTAAAACCTTTTAAGTTACTACAATTTTTGAAATTACATCCAAGCCACTGAAGATAAAAAAAAATGGTACAAATTATCAACTTGAGATAACGCTTAAGACTAACCGCGTGTTAATGCAAATCTTCGTATTTATTTCGTTTCCTTTACGAACAAAATCGTTCCAATACGAACGACCAGCAGCGTACGACTCGAGCTGTATATATGTATACGTGTGCGGTACTCCACACCCCGCAAACGTTTTCAACACGACGATCCCTCTTTCTCGCCGGCAAGCAGGAGACGACGCGCATGTGTCCCGATCTGCCCAATTGATGTCTCTATTTACTTCCTGGATGGGTCGTGTTTCGGTCGCGGCTGTCGGATCCGGCGGGAAGACGCGAGTCGTCGGTCGCCCGAATTCGGTTCGGACGTCTGTCGCTTGCTACAATCGAGAGATGAGACGCGGACGACCGTCATTGTCGGCCAAGAGATTGGATTTGGTCGAGGATATCCGTCTTCCAGCTTCCCTTTCCAACGTCTCATCGAAAGCTAGTTAAGAAGAATGTTGTGACAGGGAACGTTGCAAAAGATCTCGAAATCTTATTTGCCCAAAGGAAAATTCACCGTCTTAAATGAATTTTGTCGGATATGCGAGATGTACGAATTTAATAACTCTCAAGGAATCCAATTATGGAATGACATCTCGACACCAATTCTCGTCTTCAAAAGATCCTGTCGGCTAGTAAATAAATAGCTCCCAGTGCGCAGTAAAGAACCAACCTCGTTTTGTTGTTTTATTGCATTCATTTCATTTGAATATGTTGCATTTTTTAACATGCAAATCATTCTCAGGTATAGAAAAGTTAAAAAAATGCACTTTATTGCAAATTGCAAAAAATGTATTGGTTATAATAACAAAAAAAACACGAAAAATATACATCCATAGAGACGTTTAGGGATGAAGAGTTTCATTATAAACAAGATGGCGCGCTTTCTCATTATCATCGAGATGTGAGGACCTACGTAATTGAATAATCTCGAAGTTCAGGATCAGCAACAATAAATAAGATGAGAACAGCTGAACACTGAAGTAATTATGCCTCCGTTAGTCATTATTGTCAGCAGTGCTTAGACCTTAGTCTACCCATTCACTCAACAAATTATCTGTCAGCTTAGTCTGAAGATTGCACCTATTGCAGGCCACAAATCGCTTACCTTAAATCTGTATATTTGACTTTAATTAAGGACTGACAGATTTAGTACTCTGAAGCTTAAATTTAACCGTTTTTGAGTTATTTCGAATTTTTTAAAAATTCATGTATTTTTAAAGCTATAATCAAATTTTCGTATGTTAGCATTATTTTGTTTCGAGGTTTAATTTTTTTTCATGTGTCGCTGGACGCCTCAGACTTTCGAAAAATACCTTAAGTATTATGGCTGCTTCATCCTAATGTTAAAATATCTTTAACTTTAAAAAAAGTTAGATTTTCCAAATGGATCACCCTGTATATCATTTCACAGTTGGATACAAAATAAAATACTGAACATTATTAAGGTAATCTATCGTGGTTTTTTTGAGTTATTTTTAATTCTTTGCATTATATAGTAGTAAATAAATGAAACAGTAGCTCTTGGACAATGAAAATAGTGACTGGTTCAGTTTAACCGGAAGTACCCTCAACTCTATATTTAAACGGGACATGCTGTATATCCTTGAAGAATATTATACACTTCGTTTTTCCGGATTAGTCCGTAATGGAAAAATATGGAAAGATAAGGCACTTCATATATTACTAGCATTAAGTTTCAAATTGTCGACTTTCTAGATATAGATAAAATTAGATTGAAAGATTCATTTAATTTTCGAAACTTTGTAGAATATCGTGGCCCAGAAATAATTTCATTATTAGTATTCTGTTACACAAAAATCAACATTATAAAAAAATATATCCAAATAAATCTGCGCAGATACGAAGAAATATGCACAATAAACTCACCATTATCGGCCTTCGTTCCACTCCTCCTTTCCGTACTCTTAGGCGAACAGTTCTTCCTAGCCGGTCGCGTCACAAAAGTCTGTGGGACCTGGTATGCAAAGAAGTACCAACTTAGCGACAAAAAATTGTCGAATTACCACTTCTTACCACCTTGTCACTACGCTGACCGCTCGGAAGCCTCGCGATAGTCGCCTCCGGACTATCCTCGGGTGGCGGCGGTTGCGTTATCCAGTTGTACTGTCTTTTGTCTAACGGCAAACCCCATCTTTCGTATTCTAAGCTTTGGGTGCGAAGCGTTTCGTAGCAATCCAGACAGACCACCGCGTAATCGCCGTTTTCTAATAGAAGAGATAATTCCGGTTGGGGATGAAAGCGTAGAAATGGAAAATCCTGGAATGAGACGAAGGAATATAGTAATCTTGAAAGAAAAGGTTGCAATATTTCCCGCTCAATAGATGGCGCTGATTGAAGAAAGCACCTAGCAAATCATGCGTTTGTAAATATTCAGCAATAAATTCATTTTAACTATTAAAATTAAAATTCTTAAGTTTATTCTATGAAATAAGCACAGATTATGGTCAATTATCTACTATTTAAAACTGGTGTAATAGACATCTGACTCCTTGTAAAAATAATAAAATCGCGAAATTCTTACCTTGATTAGTAACGCTCTAACTCGTTTCCTATAAGTGATTATGCCGCAGACGTAGCAGCAGTAATCATGCGTGTTGTACTCGCGCCGATCGGCAGGTGGCGCCCCAGGTTGTGCTTCGTACCGCCTCCATTGACTCACCAGACTGTGGTAGCAGAATGTACAAACTAGCGCAGAGCCGTCTTCTCTTAATTGTTCTGCGTTTGGCGGACTGTTGTGTTTTAAAAGGACCGGGAAATAGGGGGCGTTCCTACCTGAAATAATAAGAAAAAACGGGTCGATGAGAATACTAAAGAAAAAAAAAAGATTTCCGAGGAAGGAAATTTACGGTGCTTGCTAATTACGTATCGAGCAAGGTTTACTATCGTCTATTATGAGCAGTATGTACACTGCCGTTCAGAGAAGTTCGGTCGGTTATTAAAAAATATGAAAAGGTTACAGAAACAAACGAAACTAAAAACAAAATGCTATTTTATTGTATGTACAGGTAAAAAAGACAAAAATAGATAAATAAAAAGTTATTCTGGCATAATATAACATACTGAACATTATATTTTTTTTTCATCGAAAAAACCT
>LR736875.1:2040400-2053785 GCA_902654985.2 Oryctes borbonicus
CCTTCTTCAAACAGCGTAATAATGCGTGAACGTTTTTCTACACTGGTGGGCTTGCCACGTGCCATTTTGATGCACACCAACACACGTTTAACAGTAAAATGAAGCAGTTACATCTTTACGCATGTGATAAATAAACAAGAATGATACTGCGGTATATTTCCTAAATGTATTGTTCGTTAATAATCCCCAAACGATCCGTTTCAAAAGATCGGTACTTCCGAGAAATTCTTGGAATGATAATAAAAGGGACTTTATTGTGGTTGTCGCAATATTTCTACTTTACATAATAATTTATGGCTTTAATCCCTTAGAAAAGAGTGTACGCTTAATATTTTTCTAATTTTATGTATTAATAATTGTATACAGTGTGATATAATAGATTTTTATTGTATGACCGAACTTTACTGAACGGCAGTGTACATGCTATAAAGATAATACGAGAAGAAATATTTTCGACAGTTGTTATTCAATAATATTTAAACGGAAAATATAAAGTAAGCAGCCGTCTAATAATAGGCTTGCTTGATATTTGTCAGATACTTAAATGACAAAGTATCCATAAAGTAAGTGGGCACGCTCTATTACAAAACTTGTACGAAAACATCGCGAGTTTTATTTGAAAATGTAAATACCTAAAGTAGAGGGTACCGACCATTAATTGTAACACCTTTAATATTATGCTAAATGGTTATGGTCCTGGAAAATCTAAATAAAAATATGCAAATTCGTGGTTACTCTACCTTCATTTTTAACTGGTTTGTTCTTGCTTTCTTTTTGTTACATGTGTACATTGCAGCTATTATAATGTTACTGAGACTAGCGACATGGTTAACCAATATATTTAATAAATAAGCTACTGTAACCTCATTTCTACATGCTGCCAAAATGAAGATGGCGTTACTCCCCACAAATATCCTGGCGTATGCGTTAAAAGATACTTTGAGAAGATTTCAGCCATTTTGGATGCTCAGTTGTTTAATAGTTGTTATTCCAAGAAAATGCGTAAAAATTAAATATCAAATCGTCAGTAAACTTTTGCCTTTGCAAGGCAATGTGCTCACGTAAATTAAAGCTAATATGGACAATGTTTACGGAGACTCTGCACCGTCATTTGCCATAGTCATATTTTGGGTACCTGAAATTAGACGTGGTCGTACCAACTTCGTTCGATACGGCTGAAAACTGCATCCGCTACTGATAACATCGGAAAAGTTCAACAAATCGTGCAAGTCGAATCAAAGTTAGAATTATAACGGAGACTGTGGCATTTCAAAAAAAAACGTCTTTATAATAAATTGACGGAAGACTTGAACACGGAAAAGCTAACCGTACGTTGGCTGCCGCACATACTCACTTAGGATGTAAAACTCATCCGAAAGAACATTTCCGAAGTAATGTTAAAGCAGCATAAGCCAAATAAGTCGGTAAACTGAATACCTGTAGGTGCAACTTGCATATATAACTACACTCCTGAAGCTGAATAAGAATGGTACAAGAAGAGAGTTCATAAATTTAAGGATTTCTATTTCCCTTCACTTGTCTTCTTTATATTTGTTGTCAACTTTATTATTCTTTTCTATTTCACTATTTCACGTTTCCAGGAATTGTATTAAAAGAAAAGGAAAATTCTATCATTGAAGAGCGCTACAAACGGAAACAACCCATCGACATGTTTGGAAAACATTGCAGGAGTTGTTTTATATTGAATTTTCTGAAGCAAATTACTTATAAGCAAAGTTTAACCTGACCCACGAAAAATAGCAGCATATTTGTAATTTTTTCGTTGAAAGAGTTCCAGAAATTGTAAAGTTAAATTTTGTTGTTATCCTGTTTTGCTTCAAACAAATAATTGCGAAATACACGACCTTGTTGGACCACATCACCTTCAAATAGAAAAAAATGGATTACTATACAATATCTTTAACGTCTTTGCGTCCTCCCACCTGAACCGTTATAAGAAAAAACCTAACGTGACAATAATTAACCTTACCGCAATTACCGTATTATCGCCTGGAAACTTCATCGTTCACAACCACTTTATCAATCCTACCGCATGGGAGAAGAAACAATTTAACACATCAAATAACGCGGGCACGTTCACATACACTGGATCTAAATTTACCAACGCGAAAGAGCCGAAAGTCCGTCGATCATACACACACACAGCGAAGAACATCATTACGTACGTGTTTCAAAATATCGTATACGTTAAATTTTATTTACAACGCACGATTTGGTAATAATTTATTCGCGGATTACATGTGCGAGTGGGGGACCTCTTTGACCCGCTGCGCGGCATTTGAACCCAATGACTAAGATAGCGATGTCGAGATCGGGTATCCTGATGCTTCTGTGCCATTCGGCGCTCTCGTTCGTAAGATCTAACCCGCCTGGCCGTGGAAACTGCTCGGATGGTACAATGGTGATGATTGTGGTGATGCAACAACCGCAATAATAACCGGCTTTTACTAGAATTTCAGCCTAAATATCACCTTACACGACACGAGTTCATAGTTATTTTGTAAACACGTGCATTTAGAATTTATTAAAAAGATTTGATTGGATTTGAATTGTTTCAGTTAAGCAATTTTGGTTACCAATTAACCAATAGGGACAATCTGATGAATTATTACAATAACTACACTAGAAGTGTTATTGAGGGAAGAAAGGACCTCGCCTTTATGCAGCTCAATAATCTGGCTACGTTCGAAAGGAGTTAATTGCTTATAAAGGTGCTTTACTCATTTTTATACATTTGGATTGTAACAAATATTCATGTAAAAACATCTGGCTGTTGTAAATGCTGGAAAACACACTATGCCAATGCAATATTTTCCAACAATTTAGGGGTGGCGCATTTTTAATTGCAGCCATTATAGTTGATAAAATGGACGAGCTAAAATCGAGCCCTGGGGTACGTATAACGTTGGGATTATACGAAGAAAATTGCTTCAAGACGTTTGATGATTTGCATGAAATTCTAACGAGTTGCCGTCTATTGGCAAGAGATAAAATATATCACTCGGCAATTACGCCACGAACGCCGCAAAGCTTCAGATTCTCGGATAAAATGCGATAATCGACGCAATCGAAATTCCGAGAAAAATCATTCAAACACACCCACGATCAAGTAACTGCACAATGTCAGTGATAAAGGAGTGCACCGCCGATATAATAGAATGATCCCGCCGACAACCATATTGTTTATTGACAATAATATTATTACGTTCTAAATGATGCAGAAGTCTGGAAAGCATCGCGTACTCAAATACTTTGGAGAAGCTGGCGCTCACCGAATCTGGTCGTTGTCTGGTTGTCAGCCCTTTTAGGGAACTGACAATTTTATCACAGTGGGAACAACTCCGTCCCCGAAAGAAAAATGCATTAACTGCGATAGCGGTTGAACCAAATACGGTAAAATCTTTTTAAGCATGTAGGCAGCTTGGTGTTTTTAGATTTTCAAGGAGGCTATGTTGAGAAGTAAAAAAATCTTGTTTCTGTGTTAG
Source organism: Oryctes borbonicus (assembly GCA_902654985.2). Taxonomy (NCBI): domain Eukaryota; kingdom Metazoa; phylum Arthropoda; class Insecta; order Coleoptera; family Scarabaeidae; genus Oryctes; species Oryctes borbonicus. Next base: position 2,043,907 of record LR736875.1, read on the forward strand.
ACTCGAGACTTTTCAGACTTTCTTCGTTAAAAACAGTGTACAAGAACTTTCGCAGCGTTCAATTTCATTCAAAGATTTTTAATATTATTAAAAAAGAACCGAGTATCATAATTGAATGCTTAAAAAATATTAGGAAGGTGCCTGAAAACTTTTCTGACCGATCTTTTTTTCCCTCAATACTCCTACCATCACCACCACTCATCATAATTAGACCTGCAGAAACGAGTACACTTTCACTCATCATAATTAGGCCTGCAGAAACGAGTACACTTTCACTCATCATAATTAGGCCTGCAGAAACGAGTACACTTTCTATGCGCTTCACGAAATTAGCAAAGACTAGACAGACTCGTGTTTTGTCGACTCTCGAGGAAACCAGTAGGCAACACGAACCCATTTAAGTGATACAAATAAACACGAAATGTCTAGTTTTTGCGAATTTCGTGAAGCGCAAATCGTTTCTGCAAGCTTAATCTAACAATACGTGACACCTCTCATATATCCTTCCAAGATTTTCCATTAAAATAAGTATAAGAGTATAAAAATCATAAATGTAAACGTCATAATCCCATAAAGAAATCAACTTTACGTATACAGCAATCTGTTTTCGAAACAAACGAGAATAATTATCTTCCACTTTCGTAAAATATACATGTTTTATTACTGCCTTTGCCGGTTTTAACCGGAATTCATTTTAGCATAAACATTTACTCACGTAGTGATTACGGATTTCGACAACACAGGTTACGGGTATCGATCGTGTGAATCCTCTGTGGATTGCTTGCATTATTACATTACAATTAAGCGCGTATTGTAACCGTAAGAAAATAAATTTGGAAGATATTGCATGTATTTTTGTAAACATTGTTGCTTTGCTTATATCTGACTTCACCGTAGGCGATGGAGTGAAATCTATTAGTTCACAGTTGATCTTCGAACTACATTGTGGCTTTCAACTAGCTCGTAACTTACAGTTAGACTTCATCAAAGAATTAACATAGTCGGAAACAATACTATCAACATGATTTCAAATGTCGACAGGAACTTTACTATCAACTGGGACACGCAAAAAAAACGGTAATTTTTTAACGTCCGATTTAATTTATTGATACTTAGAATGTCTAGTTTTGTGTATGAAGTAAACTTTTCTTTATTTATTTTTTGGTGTTTAGAATAATTGTTTTTATTGGGTGAACCCATATAGTTCAATTTACATTTTATTCTTTAGTTTTTATTTGAAATCTTTAGGTTGCTATTTTAGACGATAAAATTTAAGTAGCAACAAACGGTTGTTTTTACTTCAGATATAAGTTTTTTTTTATTTTACGCAGTACGATTTTTTAGCAGAATGTAGCTGTTTACTTTACAAGGACAATTGCAGTTATGGACTGATAACTGGAGTGGGCAAATTCGAGTGCGCACCATCGGCGTAGACTTTTGCATGCGAAGGGAGTCAGTATGCAGAGATATATTATCGCGATCGGTGCCGTTCCATTGCTAGATGCAAAAAAGTTTTTAAGATGGTTTTTGTAGATTATGAACCGATCTCGATAAATTATCTCTATGTTACTGAATGAACACGGGAAATTCCCATCTCTAGTCATATGTATAAAAGATAAAATCGAGAGTGTATGTAATTCGATGATTTAAAAAAACTTACCGTTTTAAGCGTTTTCCGTGAATTGAAAAACTGGAGAAGCGAGATTAATTATTTTTAACATAAGGTGCGTTTCCAAAGTTATTTCTGCAAAACGCGTGCCGCCGTAAGGAAAATATGTTTTTGTATAAAGAAAACGATCGCTCTACATCTTGTGATGTTATATTTGCATAATTAAAAAAAACTTCGAAACAACTTAACGCATCTGTAGACGAACTTCCGCAAATTTGTCTAACTTAATTAGAGCACAGTTATTTTTTGCGTCTTCTACCGAACAAAGCTGTGCGTGCACATCTTTCACAACTGAAGAATTTTGTAATTTTTCTATTGTTTGCACTACTCCGATGTAATTGCTGTGAATAGTCTCTAAATCACTTTTAACCTGACCATCTTCAAATTTTTTCTGACTTGTTTTGATAGCTGTACATTCATTCTTTTGGATTGAATAATAGAACCACCTTCTTTATACTCTCAAAATATTTATGATAGCGGCATTTTACCGCTTGTTACCGTGTTCCCCAACGTGTAAGGATCGGTTATAGTGGTTCACGGGTATGAGGACACAGTCTGTGAAATTCGCGAATATGTTTTGGGGATTACAGAAGCGCTGCTTTTGCATCCACATGTGGATAACATCTACGAATTGTCTGTGCCACCAGATGTAGAACATAGATTTTACATATAATATGTAAAAGGTGACAATATTGTTCTTTAAGAGACCGGCCTACGGAAAGCATGGTTGGGACACCTTCGACATTATTAAAAGCAGAACACAAAATACTTCGATGGTACTATTACGTACGCTCCAGGCGGCAGCGAACTAGATACTGACTAGTGTTTCGCATGCAAGAGTCCATTCGTTAGCTGCGCCGATGGTGCGCACCCGAATTTGCCTATTCGACTCTCTGTATGCTTTATGCATTGGGTTAGGCTCCGAAGATATCTGGTTTCTATCCGTATATGCACTTATTTCGAGTATATTTCCATAAAAAATAATCTGGCATAAAGCAATACACAGTAAAGAAATCTAGATACAAAAGCAAGCGCAGGTATATTTTATTTATATTATATTATTTACAGGGATCAGAATGAACAACTGCGTCTTTATAAAAGAAAATATTTATATATAGGCTATCCTTTTAAACTTTACGGAATTGTAAGATTCGATAATTAAACTAAATATTATTGTATTGTACAAGTCGACATCATCCACAAATAAATTTTGACATTTTCTTTGTAGCAATCTGAAATTAAATTAACATTAATTTAAGTCTCTCATTGACATCAAATTTGTCTTTGTGATCTGGTTAAATGATGATCTCACATTACAAGGAGGCCACTTAAATGTATTTTTAATGTTTTTAATGGACATCCCGATGTGTACTGAAGGCAAAAACATTCAAGCAATATTTTTACCATAAAACTGTACCCCTCCTATTCAGCCCATGGATAATGTGATTCGAAAGATGAATCTGCATCATCGTAAATCTCTACTGATGCCTGAAAGTGCCCAAGATATACCGTCTGAATAATTTTGATTTGCTGTCATCTTAAGGCGCAACCCAGATGACAAACTATTTTTCTGGTCTACAAGTTTGATCCATGTGTTCACGCTCATTTTACCGGCTGACTGTCGTCTGCATTAATTTTTAATTGACGGTTACTTTTTGACGGACCCATTATCAACATTTATTTCGTTCAAAATACTGCAAAATTTAGAAAAATCTGTAGTGAAAGTGTAAAAAATCAAATATGATAATTTAACAACGGATTCAAATCTAGAATATTCCAAAAGTAAACCAAGAATTTTCTTGGTGTAAAGCAGAAGAACCAATTTACCTGCGATAATTTAAAGCGAGTTTGAAGTTAGCCCGACATTGCGCGACTAAACCCGGCATAAACTCAAAGGAATCCGGTTAGAATCGTATTTAGAAATTAATCGAGTTTTCGACTTGGATTTAATGCTCGACCGGTTAGATGTACGATTTTTATAAGAACATCAGGACCTTTTTGGATCGAAAAGATTCATATGTATGAATTCGTCTTTAAATCACATGCAATGTCTAATGTAAATATTGCAGGTAAGATATTATTATAGCCTTAATTATACGCAACCTACTAATGGTATATCAATGAATCCAAATAAATGGTAATCTGCTAAGCAAACACTGCATGTACCTCTTCAATCTCTACCTATTTTTATACTTCTAACATAACTACAACAATTAGTTTGGCAACGTTGAAAAAGAATTGCGTGAATACTTATTTTCGAATTAGTGCTGGTAATGAAACCGGTTAATCGGGTAACCGGCAAAACGGTTTTTGGTTAACCGTACTCCTTTTAAGAAAATGAAAAGCGGGTTCCTACGCCTAATATCCTGAAACTTACATGTACTATTCAACTCACATATTTTCAATTATCTACGACTAGTAAACTAGTAATTTCAAAATAGTAATTACTGTTTGGTTTTCAAGTGGTTATTATTGCTGTAAGTTAATTATGATGAAACAGAAATTAGGAAGATTTGATGCAATATTTCGAAGACTCGACAAGTCTCTTCTTACTGGCGTTTCTACACCAGCTTTATCCTCTCTGGTTACTTCAACAGTATTATTTACCATAGGTAATCCTTCCATTATATAGTACTGCCGCCTCCATCCTTATTACGTCGGGGCAATAGAACAAAACGGCTACAGTGGGCCCGTTCTCATCCAGATTGGTCGTTAGATGATTGGAAACACCTGCTTTGGAGAGACGAGTCAAAGTTTCAGATTTTTGGGCAAAATCGACGAGTTTATGTCCGAAGATCTAAAACCGAAAAGTGATCCCGAACTGCATTGTGCCTACAGTGAAACAAGGGCGTAGTTCTGTGTTAGTGTGGCGATGTTTCTCCTTTGCTGGGACGGGAGATTTATGCAGAGTGCAGGGTGTAATGAGGAAGGAAAATTATTTTGCAAGACTCCAGAATCACGCAGTGCCATCAGGATTGCGTATAATAGGCCGTAACTTTACATTCATGCATGACAACGACCCAAAACACACTGCGTTAGTGTGTAAGAACTATCTAAAGGAGCAAGAAGAACAGCACACCCTGAAAGTAATCACATGGCCCCCACAAAGCCCAGATTTGAACCCGATAGAGTTGTTGTGGGATGAACTGGACAGGAGGATCCGAAAAATATGCCCAACTTCACAAGAACATTTACGGAATATTCCGCAACATGAATGGATTAATATTCCACAATCCGTTTCAACAAAACTTATTCAAAGAATGCCTAGAATAGTTCGAGCGGTGATTAACAGCAAAGGAAGTTTTTTCGATGAAAAAAAAAAAAATAATGTTTACTATGTTATATTAGGCCAGAATAACTTTTTATTTATTTATTTTTGTCTTTTTTTACCTGTACATACAATAAAATTGCATTTTGTTTTTAATTTCGTTTGTTTCTGTAACCTTTTCATGTTTTTACTAACCGACCGAACTTCTCTGAACGGCAGTGTACATATACCGGCTAGATTGCGATTAGTTGTTCGATCAGGAGTCGCACCGCTGCCATAGCAACAAGGGCCATGATTTTAAAGCGTTAACCATGGAATGAAATGGAAGCTTCAGGAAATTGCAATTTGAATATTTTTGCTTATGAATTGAATTTTTAAACGATATATCAGGGAGGCGCCCCTGCAGTGTATTGACATCCTATAGGTAAGCTACTACACCGCGAAATCTACGCTCAAACTGAATTTTCCAAACTGTCCCCATTAGTAAATGTAACATGGAAATATACGTTTTACAAATTCTATGCGATTTAACAGCAAGGAAAGTCGAATATATAACATTACAATATTTATCATATCGCGTCAACGAAACGTATGATTCAAAATGTTCGGTCAACAAATAAATCTCCTCATTCAGTACAACTTTCGTAAAAAACCCTCATTGATATCCATCCTTATTCGATAACAATTACATCGTATGAACGTGTAATTTTTTACCGCTTATCTTATCAATACGTCGGACTCATTCTAGTTGACTCGCAAAACGGGCCAGATATAATCTGCTCTCGGGCACTCATTGGAACTTACCAGGTAATACTCGTTTTAATGATCTGATTTACATTTTATTTATAGAAAGATTAGATAAAGGAGAGCTGCAATTGTAATAAGGCGAAAATTGAGCAAAAGCGGTTATTACCGGTTTCAATAATGGATTAGACGAGTTTACTGAATTGATAATTTTCGGTTAACAACATTTATTAATTTAAACCGTATTATTATTGTATATATGAGCGTTGTTTTCTCTTCTGTTTTTTTTTTTTACCGGCGTTAGAGTATTCTATTGTGAAATGTTTTATATAAGATTAGGTAGGTCATCTTATGTAGGATTTGGAAAGTGACGAAGTGCAGGCCTTGAAAGCACCATTAATTTTGATTAATTATCAACGTGAGTATCAAAATCGTCTACTTTTCCCCGTGAATATTATGGGTCCGTCAAGTTTCACTCGATCACATTGTTGGATTATATTTAGCATTAAACAATACACTTTATAACAAGCTACCAAATAATAAGAGCGACTAGTTAGCAAAAAGGGAGTAAGTATTGGTTTGGTGGAGATTGTAAAATCTTCAATAATCTAAGCTTTCTACGAACTTCTCTCTCTAAAATCAAAGGAATTTCATGTATTTTCGGCAATTGATGGTTAATATAATTACGCATGTATAATGGTATCGCTAAAATGTGGGTAAATAAACGGTCACAAGTTTTGATTTTGGAGCTTAGCGCGCAATTTGTAAACACTCGAACACGAATAATAAACGAGGACGTGTCATATTTTTCCGGTAATAACTGACTCGCCCAACACTAAAGAAGGCCGATTTGTTTGCTTTGAAAGCGCGTACATTTCTAAGTGGTATTTCCTATATATCGTGTTAATTGTGTGGTTTTATTACACGTACATGAGTTTCTTTCTTAAGTCACCACGTACAAAAGATAATTTCTTTCATGAGCAATTTGGAGCGAGTTTTCAGATAAAAAAAATATTCAAAAATAAGTGCGGTATAACATAAAATTATATTCAATGTAAGTTCTTTTTTTAAACGGAACATCTTGTATATTATTGTATTTTCGAATGTCTCTCTTCAATTCATGTCAACTTTCATCAATATCAATCTAGATCCAGTTCGCGAGCTCTTATCGTTCGAGGTTGCGTTAACCTCATTCTCTACTCCCCTGATCGTCACTCTTCGCGACTGATCCCCATCTACGTTCCGCGTAAAATCCAGATTGGAGTTCGGACATCCCTGCGCTCTCGTCTACGTGCCGCGAACAGTCGACTTGATTAGCTCTTTCGCACTCGGTAGGTCTAAATCTTGTCTTACAGTTCTGGCACTTACATATATCGTAACGTCTTCTTTTATGCCGAGTGTCTAGTTTGTTGCTCCTATTCCAATTATCTTGAAGATCTTAATTTTTATCTGTACGATATACTCCCGCCACAGGAGTTTCTTATCGAGAATCAGGCCCAGGTCTATGGTGTGATCAGACCAGGGGCGGCCGAACGCTGCTCGCGAACCGGATCGCATACGTCTTAGTCGAGTTTATCCTTAGCTTCCACCTCCCTCACCAACCATTCAGTCAATCTCCCGCTGGATGTGCCGTACTTCTCGTTCTGGAGAGTTAAAACCATCACAACGTTGTTCGCATATGTTGCCATGCTGACCCCTTGGAAAGTTGGAATATCCGAAATGTATATACTAAATAGGATTGGGGCCAGCAGAAACCCTTGTGGGACTCCTGCCGACAAGGGCCAATGCTCTTGCCAGCCGGGCCACAATTGGCCAACACGGATCCATCGACTCTCAGCGAGAAAGTACGGCCGGAGAGATATGGCCTGAGTACCCAAGTAAGGCCCCCATGCGAAATCGTGCCAGGGGCTTTAGCAATATCGAAAAACACCGCTATCGTGACTTCGCGCCTCAAGGATCGGTAGGCAATCCCGGTCTGAAACTCACAGGAATAACATCCAACTTGTCCACTTCGAACTTAAGTCTGGACAGAATAAGCGATTCGATAGTCCAGACAAAAGGGCAGCCTTATGCTGCTGGCTTTGGGTTTATCACAGCGACGGCCGACGAATGCCGAGCGCAAATATTCGGCATCGCCCTTTGACAACTAGGTATAAGCTTTATACAATCGAAAAAAAAAAAATAAAAGAGGGAAGACTGAATTGTAGATGTGCTATGTTAACATGATTAAATTTGTATTAACTAAATGATCAAAGCGATCAGAATTAAATACCTTTAGAGGACTTCTTTTGCACGAGTTATTCAATATCAGCTATCGATGAGGACAAAGTTTATCATCATTAGAAGATTCCTGTATTGGCTATCTTCACAGATCGTTTAATATAACGCAACATTACAACGTAGCTTGCACCTTTCTGATGATCCGTGAACAAATCGGTAAAAAGCTCCAGCTCAAAATTTCCAATAATTCTATTTGAAAAACACGACCATTATATAAAAAAAAACGAACGTCATTGAAGTATATTAGATAAAGTGCCATAGAACAACTTCTATTTCAGATAACCTTTCGAACCAAACCATAATTTGGCCGCAAATCTAACGTCCCCAAGAATCAATAAATTTTCTGCGCGGACTTGAGACAAAGTACAAATCGATGACGTTATATACACATATAATACACACGTCTGCACAGAAATACTTGCATGATTCGATGTAAAAATGTACTTACGCGGTCTCATCCATTTAAAGCCATCGAACAAATGCGCACAGGGATTCACATGTAACGAGCACTGATCCAGTTTTTGGACGTTAGGTGTCGGTTAGTAACGTTCAGCTTCTTTCCCGAGCACGGTATACGTACACATTAGTATATTTATATGGATCTGGCACGGTAATCGTATCATTGAGGCTCTCACCTTTATCTCTATGTATACATTTTCGCTATTTCCATTTATTATTTTATTATTTACAGATATCATTCGAGTAACTTATCCAAAATCCGGTTTTATCCGCTTTGCAGCTTGTTCGAATCTTATGGTTTAACGAGACGCTTCCCTAAGTATGTATTATACAAACGCTCGCGAACGCAACGAAGGTTACACATACATTATCGTATTTATTTCTGCTAAGGAATTTCTTAATTTATTGCCACGTTACCAAAGCCTATCGAATAAAAAGATGTAATGAAGGCGAATCAGGCATTTGTAATGCTCTACGATGGAGTTATCTAGCGAACCCAAAACGTTTGCAATTGCGAAACGTGGTGCTTATGATATAAAAATTATATCATTTGTGAACAAGATGTTTGGCAATGGGAAGCGAGGTTGGTTCGATTTAAATCAAGTGATTTTTATATTTAAAAAAATCGTTGATTTTAATCAAAGATGAGAAGAGCATTTTATTAAAAATAGTTTCGATGATCAAAATTGACATAACGTAAGAGTAGAAGAAGCATACTTTCTCCAGAAATTTAAACCGAATGGCGGGTTGATATCAGTGTACGGCTTACGTGACGTTGCGTAGATGTCTTAATATCAAATTCTTTCAAATAAACGGAAGGTATATGCGGAAGAATTCGCGATAACTTTGGTTTGTCTTGATGGATTCTTAAGAGCTAGGATTCGTAGAAATTTGAGAAGACTAAGAAATGGCATCACTGGCAAATTGTTGTTATATGATTATGATTATGATTATTTATTTATTTATGTATTTACAACAACGATTTCGCTTTATTATTAAATACACTGCCGTTCAGTGACGTTCGGTCACACAATAAAAATCTATTATATCACACTGTATACAATTATTAATACATAAAATTAGAAAAATATTAAGCATCCACTCTTTTCTAATGGATTAAAGCCATAAATTATTATGTAAAGTAGAAATATTGCGACAACCACAATAAAGTCCCTTTTATTATCATTCCAAGAATTTCTCAGAAGTACCGATCTTTTGAAACGGGTCGTTAGAGGATTATTAACGAACAATACATTTAGGAAATATACCGCAGTATCGCTCTTGTTTATTTATCGTAGGCGTAAAGATATAAATTTGCTTCATTTTACTGTTAAACGTGTGTTGGTGTGCATCTGTCGTTTTTGCGCGAAAGTTTTAAGAAAATTTACTTCAAAGCGGCACGTGGCAAGCCTACCAGTGTAGAAAAACGTTCACGCATTATTACGCTGTTTGAAGAAGG
>LR736875.1:2054185-2206030 GCA_902654985.2 Oryctes borbonicus
TTTCATGTTTTTTACCAACCGACCGAACTTCTCTGAACGGCAGTGTATGTAAACCACCATGACCGGTCACCCAAATTCACATCACTTTGTAGCGAGAATAAAATTACGGTATTTTTGTTCAGCTAGATTGTAGAAATCGCCCACTGTACGTCATATACTTACTACGTATAAGCAGAATTCGAATGCTTTCTTTCGGGTTTTATTACAGGTTTCGTTTTCGTTTACAAAATAAAATATTTACATTGCCTTGAAAACAATTAAAACAGTGCAAAACACAAAAAAAAAAATCAAAGAAAAACATGATTTATTTGATTTTAAAAGAAAAATGATGATTTTTGGCAACTCTAATACCAAAACAACAAACTACTTCCCAATGAAAAGTGCCTAGAAATAGCAAGAAAGCTTCTTGTAAGTAACTTTGCTGCTCGTAGCTTAGAAAATGATAAATTAGGCCAAGTAAATTCTGCAATTTAATTAATCTACTTAAACTACTTTACGTCTTGTTTAAAAAAATCTTTCGCACACCGCATCCAGTAAACAAATACACAAACAGATAAGAAAAATAAACCACGATTTCGCTGAAATTTTCCTATCGGCTCCAGAATATTATTAGAGCTTAATACATGCATACAATACGCATATTCAACTTAGCTTCTTTATCATCCACTTGAGCCGTAATATTCTATTGTTTCCATCTGATAAGCGCACGGTATCAAACGAGCTCAGACATAATTCGTTAACTTTGATTTTAATCTTTAGCAATCATTATGCACAGCATCGGATAAGTTGAGAGCTTTGTCTAAGACACGCAAAACCCGTAAATCACTACATTGTAATAATGAAAAAACAGATAAGACGGTAGTTAATTGGTTGCAGACGGATTAAGAGAAGTAACAAGGATCCTAAAATGTTTAATTCATCTATCCAAATTGAGTTTTGGTTGACCTTTGTGTGTCGAATTCCTATTTTTCTGATAGACGATATGCAAATTTTGTTATATAATCGAGGCAGGATAAATGTCGATGCACGTCATTGATCGCAAATGTCGTCATATATTACGCGCTGTTGTCAAAACAGATTGAAAATCTTATATGATTCGTTAATGAATAGATAAATACTAGCTTATGTTATTTATTCTGGATCTAGGCAACGTTAATCATGAAAGAAATGAGAAAGATCAGGAAAGCTAAGCCTTATATAAAAAAAAAGGCTAAAAGCTTTTCGCCGATCAATCTTGTATCAATGTATTTCAAGATGAAATTCATTAGCGCCAGGTTTTAAAAGGGGTACAGAACGAATTACCATCGGGAAGTCTGCTAAACTCAAAGCATTCAAAAATTTAGTAACGAATGCCACTATACTATGTCAAATGCCAAATTATTTTTTTTTTTTTTTTCAGGAATTCGTTCCAAACGTGGAAAACTTTCTAGAAGATGAATGAACCAAGGAAAGCTTTGTTGTTTATGGATAATGCATCGTTAGCCTGTAAGGAAGTGAAGACCTACGAAATGCCGATAATTAAAGTAAAATTCCTTCCTCCAAACATAGCGTCTGTTATTCAGTCTATGGATTAAGGTGTGTTGGAGTTGGTAACAAAAAAATACAGGCGCCAGCTTTTGGATTATATCATTGAAAACCTGCAACCTTCGCACCACACAGGTTTAATTAATCCGGGACGGCCGTTTCGAGGATACGAATGATCCACATTCTCAGGTTGCCGATACTTTTGTGTTGTTTGCCATACTACGCCACAGTCCTTGCTATCATTATTATAAGTTCGGTTGTTTTGTGAATATGGCTAAAAAGAATTTTCAGAAGAAGAAGCTTTGACATTGTCGAGAAAAAATCGAAAGATTGATCTCTTTTGAGGAGGAGTTAGATCCTGTTCATAGCGAATCCGCACCGTCCTTTAAGACAGTTTGCTTTGGGGAATAATTTTAAAGATGGTCGCAGCAGCATCGAAGACGAATTAAGACCAGGACATTAGTACCTACCACCCACGAAATGATCACCAAAGTTCATGATCTCGTCAATTCAAGGTACACGCGATCACCGAAACTATTGGCATATCAAAAAAATGGTCATATTTATCAAAATTGGTGGAAATAGGATTCGAAATTCTTCGACATGCACCTCACAGTCTAGATTTAGTTCCGTCAGACTACTTCTTGTTTCCGAAAATGAAAAATTGGCTTGATGTTAAAAGATTTTCATCGAATGAAGAGGCGATTATTTTGATGCATTTGATTCGTCGTATTATAATGATGGGATTAAACGACTTGAGTGCATCGAGCTCAAAGGCGATTGTGTCGAAAAGTAAAAGTAAAAAAACTAGAAAAAAACAGCCTTCCTCTATGTTAGCTACCTCAGTTTTCAAACCGCTAACACAAACACAACAAATCTTTATAATTTTACACATTTACACCAGGTGACGCATTGCTTAAGAATAATTGTCTGTAGATTAATACATTAATAGGAGTCATGTCTTAACCCTAATATAGCACTTCTTCTAAAATAAATGTCCGAACATTTTTACATTTAATCAATATACCACAATTTCAATGTAACGCCTTCTGACGCATCGAAATATCTCCAATAATTCCCATAATTCCCTCTTAAACGCTTGGCGGGATCATCGATAATCCCCATTTTGTATATTCCGCACAATCGTGCGGATAAAATAACCGCAACGCTTAAACCGCTTCGGGAACAACTCCCCGTTGTGGGACGGGCGTTGAAAATGAAAATTTTCTGGACGGGAATTAAAAGCCGTTTTAGGTTCGTATTTAACCCCGCGGTAATTACTTTGCGTTTGGCAATGATTGATGATGAAGCGAAATCAATACAAAAGTGATATTGAGAAACGTTATGTTAAAATTTTGATTTGAAAGGGCATCAGTAGTGTTATCGCATATTCGTAGAATTTAACGGTTGAATAAAATAAGCTAGAAGCTTTCTAGTTTAAGCGCCAACGCAAACTAATCATTGCTTCGCCACGGTCTGGAAACAACATCCTCGACTGCAAAACTGCACTTACGTCGCTCTGAAATATTTATTTCATTCTCAATACAATCTTCAACGTTCGTTTCTGCAATCGAAGTAAATTCCCAACTCCCATATCTTTTGATGGAGGTAACGTCTGCCCCAGAATCAGATAAAATCATCGCAGAACTATTCTTTGTTTCATTAATACGCGGTTGGTATCTTTACCATTAAATAAAGGAATTGTTTTCTTTGCCCAAGATCTCAAATCTCAATATAAAAAGAGAATTGAAGAATAAAATGTTTATACATGTCCCTGACGTAGTAGCTTCGGTGTTATTGCCAATTGGACAGCTATCAAAGGAAGCGTTAAAAAAGAAAATGTTCAAGGGACTTCTATTCAACTCCGATTCAGTTATTTTCGGAAGTTACCAAAAAGAAAGTCATTCCTGTTTTGGAGATATTATTGCCTTCAACAGCTACTACACATGGCGACAACGTGCATATACGACTGGGACGAACCTTCATCGGATGACGGCGATGCTGATTCCGCGCAAGAAGCGAAGAATGTACTTTAATTTTATACAAGCATCAATTATATAATTTGAATTAACACCAAATCAGATGAAGAATGTGCCTAGGTGAATATTTGCTTTTGTTACATATTTAAGATATTTGGCAATATTAATATGATTAAAATTTTGCGTACGTCCATCCTTCTACGGAATTGCGAATTCATTTATTTACTTTTATTTTTATTTTTTTTTTAGTTCGGTTTATTCGATTTGCTAATCTTTATTTTAAGTTCGATTTTCATGTAATTTACACAATTGCAATCAGGCGCGCTATTTTGGAAGTTCATTTGAACATTTATATGAAACGCATTTATTATTTTGCCGATTCCTTTGCACATTTTTAATTAACGTTTGGAGAGGATATTTAAATTATTTAACATATAATGTAGCAAAAATATAAAGTTTCTCTACCAGCAAATAACATTCAACAAACTCCACACCACACAAGTTTAATTAACCAGCTCGGAGCAGCCGTTCGAGGATGCGTCGATGCCCATTATCAACCATCTAATTCTAACATATCTGTTCTTTCCCTATTTTCGAAAAAGAAATATTTATTTACAAGCATCTACTTTTGCCGCTTATACACCACAAAACTAAGACATGCAAAAAATACGGAAATATAGACGAAAGGATCTCTTAAAACGTAATGAATCAAAAGGACCTGGGTAAGTCAACGGTTCCTTCTCAGTAATCAATCACATTTGTGCTCCTTTGTATGTAAATAGTTTCCTTTCAACATTTTATAAATTCCTGACCTTTCCTTCATGTCCGATTTATCTTTCGGATTGCCAAGGAAGCTTCTGAGTGTATTTCACAAACTGAAATGCACGTTCATATCTTGCCTTCTAGAAACTTTACCAACACCTTTCGATTTTCTGTGGGAGGAAAGCTTCTTATCGCGACTTTTTGCCGGGATTAAAATCGTGAAATTTCTTACATGTTTGTGTTGGACCTTCTTAAGAATGCGATCGACATCTGTAAATAGCTACATTTTTTTATGAATTTAAGCTCATTATTATACCTGAGTGTAGGCTTTCACGACCGTAATCCATTGTAGAAATGTCTTTCGGGTGATGTCGCGTAATTAATATTTTACTTGACGTTTCGCTGACCATGCTGTCAACTTCTTCAGAATAAAATATTAACCACGCGACATTAACCGAAAGATATTTCTACATTATTATACCTACTTATAATTTACCAGCCATTTCATGTTAACCACAGTGGTTAGAATCGGGCATAATATATCTGTTAATGTTGCTTGCCATAGTACCCCATTGTTAGCATTGTTTACTTTCTCTATTTTAACTTTTTATTATTGTATTACATCATTTTTAGAACATTTCCCAGTTTCCTATAAAGTTTTAAGAACCGCAACTAAAACCTGGAGTTTTGGGCCAGGTTTTTGCGAATTTGCTCCACTGTGCGATGGGTTACCGAGTTACTAACGATAATAACATTTTATGAATTATTATATATTATATATTGTGTTAAAAAGGCACTTATAAACCAATGTTAAACACTTGTAGCTACAGCATGTAGTACTCTTTATAACCACCAGAGTAAAGAATTTATTGACTATTTTATGTTATTAAGAAAAAAAGGGAAACACAAACGCACATATACACACAAAAACAACGAATAAATCTCCGATAAGATACTATTAAGTGACCTTTTAAATTATTTGTTTCGCTTATTCTCGTTAATACCGGCAAAATTCGATTTTCAATTGTTTCTATAAGATTTTATAGACAATTAAAATTGAAGATTATGATAGCAGATAAAAACAAGGTCTATACCATATATACATATTATATCTTGGTTCCAATTTCGTAAACAGGTTCAATCATATCTGTACTCAAAAATACTTCGACTTTACGTTGCTTTGATAGAAGCGAAATTTTTAATATTCGCTTTATAATAAATTCGCTTGTATCAAAGCAACGTAAAGTCAAAGCATTTTTGAGTAATGTATGTAAAGTAACAATGTTAAATTACGATCAAAAATCTTAAGTACATTTTCGGGTGTTGATGGAGCTTTGAAGTGGGATGTGCATATGAAAAAAGTGGTGTCAAAAGTCAAAAAAGCTACTATTGAATCTTAGAAACTGTTTGGGTAATTGTCTAAAAAGAAATTTTTACTTTTGTCAGTTTAAAAATGAAAAGCTTATTCATATTTGCAATTACATATACGTAACAGAAGAAACGATTCAATAATGATGACAAAACGATTCAGTTTAACACGTCAAGTTGCTACCTTGTTCAGTGCCAAATATCCAAATAGACCTATTTCGACTAGGAATAGGTTAGATGACTATTCGACGATAGCAAATGTAAATTGATAAATTCTGGCAACGTCTAGGAACATTGCTTTGGAAATAGGCACAATCCAAAGGACCGTTTTAAACATTTTAAAGAAGCGCAAGAATTTAAGGTCGAAAAGCATCATCAGTTAAGAGCACGTGATTAACGATGCAAAGATCTGTTTTTGCGAAAATTTATTTGGAAGAATAAATACCTACAATAACTTACATTTGTACAACGTACACTGGAAACCATTATCCTGAAAAAGTAAACATTTAGACAGGTATTATTAATAATTGCATTATAGACCCATTTCTTCTTCGATGGAACCGTAAATGCAATTAAATATTTTCAATTCCTATGGAGCACAAATTGTCCCGGCTATAAATGCTTTAAATTTAGACCCAATCTTGTACCAACGTGACCTTGCACCGCCTCACTATAGGATGTTGAGCAAATTTTAAACGAAAATTGTCCTGGTAGGTGGTGTGTCGGAAAAGGTGGACCAATTAGTTGGCCGCTATGGTCTCCTGATTTAAACATTTATTTTACTGGGAAAGAGTAAAATATCCGTTATACAATAATATGTCGACGAGACCATAACGTTCAGTCGATGTCGATAGTCTTCACTCCCTCTCCTCCTACGCGAGCTTAACCAGATCGGCTGGGCTGTTCGGACTGTTCCACATCGAGGTGGCGGCCTGTCTTGTGGCACAACAGTCTTGCTCGTTATTTAACTTTGGTAGATGTTCAGTAAAAGTTGGAATCGTCAAATCGCTGTGCAATTGTTGCTTCCGTCAACGTACCAGGAGAGTCTTGTTCTCGAACGTTAACAGCTTTTTGAAATGACTCTTGGCTGCTGATATCCATGTTATACCCTCGTGGTTCGTTTAATTTACATTCGTGATTTAATAGCGCCAACGTGAAAGTTGTCGTACGAGCAAACCTCTCTTTGATGTAATTGATGTGAGGAGCCCACTGTCGAATTTTAACCTTAGATAAATCATTGAAATACTCCATGAGTGCCTTGGTATATCACTCAAGTAAATAATAAACAATTTCCGACCTATGGAACACTCTGCTCCCGGACCTCACATAGAAGGACCGTTCTCGCAAATAGGATATAATCAACCTTACAAGATTTCAATTGATCTCAATCTTTACCATCTTATGAATCATCCCTGGATGAGTGCACTTTTTACTTAAATGGACACGAGAACAAACGCAATGTATGGAGCTATGAAAACTCTCACAATATAAGTGAAAGACACACACAAACGCCACAAAAAATGAATGTTTGGACATAGTAAGTGATTCAATAATTGGTTCATTAATTCATTAATGAATTCTACTTGAATATGTTGTAAAATATCATTAATCCTTTTATAACTAAGAAGATTGATAACATAAGAAAAGATAAAAAAAAAATGTTCGACGAACATCAGTTTTTCTTCCAGCAGTATGATGCTCCGCCACATTTTCCTGCAAATGTTAGTAATTGGCTTAACCAAAGATATGCAAATCGTTGGATGGGTAGACGTGGTACAATCGAATGACCTCCATGCATGGTGGTCATTTTGGACCGTTTTTTTCTCAGTTTTGTTTGTTTATTCTAATTGTAACGAAATACTTGCAAATGTTGTTATTGATAAGGCCTATCTACATGTTTAAAGTTTATTGTCGGTTACGTAACGTAGATTTTCTTTCAAAAAATGATACACATGACCGGAGTCAAAATCATAAAAAACCTTTTTAATGAAACAACGTACAGAATAAACCGGATATTTGAGGTTATCGAATAGTATATATCATGGGTACTAGAGTGCGGCATTTTTTTTTTATATTGAGCATACGTGTTTTGCTACGTTTGCATTACTATTTATGTATATGACAAGTTAATATAAATGAAGATTAACTATAATTAGAACTGTTGCTAAGCTACCGATTATTCGTTTGTTATCGTTAAATATGGCGGTAATTACACGTTAATGTTTTTATTGCTTCTCTTTGAAGCTAACTAACTATTTCTTAGGCTTTCATATTACTAATTACAGTTTTCTTCTATTGTGAAATATGTTTGCAAAATTTTTTTTTTTTCACTAGCATCAAGCACGAGAAAATTTTCAAGATTACACGGTTATAGATCTGTTACATATATACTACTAGCAACACGTGAAGAACATACAAACAAATCTGTGCAGGGAAAGAAAATTACACGAAACGTTATTTCATAATCACAATGACATCTGGTTACACGCAAGAAAAATATTAAGATCACGTACAAGCATAAAGTACACACAGACAGACATCCTATTCTTGATAAAGCGGGATTATTTTTGGCAGCGAAATGTTTAATATTGTATAAATATAGTCATGTGTTCAATCGTCTGATATGCGATCTTTTAATAGCACCAAAAGTATACACGTACTTAATGTACATACATCCAGAGACAAGATTTGCGAAACATTCCGCGGAACAACAACAAAACCTATTGGCTATGTATGGTGGCTTGCGTAAAAAGTATCATTTAAAAGACGTACTGAAGATTAATGGATCTGAGCAAGGTTTTTCATCTGGTCGATTGTTGTTGGGGAAGTTGGAGCAGTACAGTTTAACGAAATAAATGGCGATTGTTCTAAAAAGTTCTTTGTAAGGTTGGAGTTCCTCGGGGCTCCGTGTTAGCTCTTCTATTGTTTATTTTCACTAATGACTTGCCTGATACTTTATCGATTGGTACAATGGGTATGGGGATGTTAATATCTAACGCTGCGAAGTCGACGATATCAATACGGTGAGAGTGGCCGCGCGCAACGGAGCTGGACAAGTTCTCACTTTGATTTGACAATAATCGTTTGTTGTTAAACATAAAAAGAACTGTTTTTATTGACATTAATTCACAACCGTGTCCTGTTTGGTTTTCAATGTAGCTT
The DNA here is from genome assembly GCA_902654985.2 of Oryctes borbonicus. NCBI lineage: Eukaryota > Metazoa > Arthropoda > Insecta > Coleoptera > Scarabaeidae > Oryctes > Oryctes borbonicus. The sequence continues at coordinate 2,062,981 of LR736875.1, forward strand.
AGGATTGATAATACGTTGGTACGACAAGTAGCATGCACTAAATTTCTGGGCTTTTATGTGGACATGAATTTCATTTGGTATGAACACACGAAAAATCTTTGCTAGAAGTGCGTTACTTGATACCGAGAAATATTGTCATTTTATTATTTTTCTGTCCTTGGCACTGCGTAATATAGTTGGGCCGCAACCGTGTCCTGCAGAAATTGGCTCAAAGCGCTTACGTGATTAATTTTGCCTGTTTGAATATAGTTGAAATTTTGTTGGCCGTCCATCAGAGCCTGCATACACTCAAAAAAAAATAATGATTAACACTCTTATTTCATTCCGCACAACTTGGCACTGAGTAAGCGCAATCCTTTACTAATAGGTATAAAGCTACCAGCCAACATTAAGATTTAAGAAGGAACAAATTAAAAAATTCTTCGTCGGATTTTGGAACCAAATATAATTATTATTATCATTATCATATGAACCTGCGTCAATCCGAATATTCAATATAATGCGGATAAATTTGAGTTAACATTTTTATTTCATTAATCCGACCAAATTCCGATAATCCGAACGGTATTGATAAAATTATTTTCTGACAAATAAAAAACCTCTGTTATCCTATTACATATAAACAGATATACGGTGCGACATTTTGACCAATAAAGAAAAAACCTGCTTCTTATCGTAAAGTGGTTGTTTTAATGTCTTGTGATTTATTGCTTTTACGGATTCGATTGTTGCAGGGATATGTACCTAAATGCCGTCCAAATTTCGCTTAAATGTTTTTTTGTTGTTGTTGTTCTATCCACCGATGATTTAATTCTAGAAGAAAAGTTAATACCAGAACAATTTAGAAGACTGCACAAATATGAAGTTTATTATGTCTTTTCGTATACACGGTCAGCATTAACCGCAGTTTCGAATGTTTCGACAAATGCAGTCCTCTTATGCAGTCAAAGGATCAACACGTGATATAGATGAACTGCTCAAATCAAATGAGGAATGTGAGAATTATATTTCGATGCTCAAGATCTCGAATCCGCCAATTTTTTCCAGAACTCACCCATTAATAGATTAGTGCGTGCCGCAACGAACAGCTCAAATGGTCCTTTGACTTGCTCAAGGTACCTTACTACTGTTATCTGTGTGCTTTGTATAATCGCACGTGTGCGTTCTTACTTTTTTTTTGCAATGTTTTTAGGTTACCAATTTCAGTCGGAACACTTAGAAATATCCTCGTAAACATTTTGCGTGCTTATGGATGCACACCTTAAAACAACTGGTTGCAAACAGAGCTGGATAAAACACTTTAGTAAAGTGCACTGATCACTGAGCCAGAGTGCTTTAAAGATAAGATGTAAATACTTCCATTTACAAAAGTGCTAAATTACCAAACATAATATTCGAGAACGTAAAGCACCAAGTATTGATATGAGAAATATCAAGTACAAAGTGGTCGTGGTAAAGTATTTGAAGCTCCTAAAATACTTCTAGCGCTTCGCAAAGCGGTTCAAGCAACAGTAAGTGAAATACTAAATATAGGGCTTCACTTATTTTACAAGTAAAAGCACTGGAATTACTTTCAAAGTAAACGAGGTACAATAGATCATCGATTATCCGAATACAGATAATAGACAAATGGTGGATTAAGCTCAATTCGGGAATACCGAGTTGGAAATGCAACAATATCAAGTCAAAAAGAACAGTGAAGAAATTACAAAATTTGCGAGTACTTACACAAAAAAAGATGAAAATAATAGATCACAACACTGCAGTTTACACATGGTTCAAGCAGGTACGTAGCCAATGACAACCAATAAGTGGCCCTTCAATTTGGAAATAGCTCTTGAAATGAACACGAAATTAGTCTAGGTCTACAACGCAGACGAAGCTGCCAACAAAATGATTTCTAAGAATGAATTGCCAGCACCTGGTTTTAACGCAAGCAATTCGTCAGTCATCTAGAAGAACCAAAAGAATTTATGAATGAATACAAGCATTTTCTAGCATGATCCGAATTATCCCTGAAGTCAAAAAGTTTGCAACTGGGAATCCTGGAATTGTTTTGTTGTTGACTGATAACGTCCCAAATTGTCCCTCAAACCTTTCACTGGAAAGAGAAAATGGAAAGTTTAAAGTTGCTTTTTTCTTTCCAGTGTTACTCCAGTTCTCCAATCAATGGACCAGGGGGTCATTGAAATCTTCAAACCTTGTTACAGAAAGGCATTACTGCGTATGGTTCTGATCGGGGAAGAATATGAGAAAACTGACATGAAGGATGCTGCGTACATGGTAGCAAAGGCGTGGGTACAGTCAAGGACACTACACTAGCAAAATCATGGAATAAACTCCTTCCATCAGACGAGTCTATGACTGCACCCAAAGAGTCAATTTGTAACACAACTGGCAGGCTAATTAAAAGGAATCTTTAGAATTTGAAGAATGCGACCAGAAAAACATTCAAGACTGGCTTGAATGTGATATCGACGAGTATTGACAGAAGATGAAATCATTGCCAGTGTCATGGATGCCACAACTCTTGTGACGACGGTCGTGCTAAATAAGAACCATCCAGTAAGGAAGTTTATCACTGCATTGAGACGGCTACCAAGTGGTTAGAACAACAAGAAGAATGAGATGCTATTCAATTGCTGTCTTTAAAATGTTTGCGAGATTTAGCGGCAAAAAAAAGGTTCTCAGTTCTGAAGAAAAAGAAAGTTTTGGACTTTACCTAAGCTGTAGGTCTACTTTAATGTATTTACTTTATGCAAAGTAAGTTATCGATGCTCTACCGTATTTCAAATATCACGTACCAAATACTTTCCTTTAAAAGTAATTGAAGCATAGTGCTTGAAAACCTAAAAGTGTGTCAAGCACTACATCGAAGCACTTTATCAAGCTCTGGTGGCAACTCGTGCAAAATCGAAAAAATAAAAATTACCTTTGCGAGTTGCCTCAGTTCATTGGCGGCTTGCTTCTTCTTGCTGGTAACGATCGATGATTTGCTGATCTCGTACGGCTTGTACCGGATATCGGAACCCGCGCTGTTCGCCGGCGATTTGACAGTGCTTGGCCTGGATGAATTACTATTGTGATATTGCACATCGGTTATAGACACATGGTTATTCACTAGAGCACTAGCGTCCCCGCTGAACACCTTGTGCTTCTGCGGAATGGACTTGTAGCAGATCGAGCACACCTGCACCATACCCTGCGGACTGATCGGGCTGGCCCGCGGCGGTGCCTTCAATGTCTGTATGAATGGGAAGTACGGTTCCTTCTCAGCGTTCTGGCAGCAATACAGCAAGCGGATGCTGCTCGAAGGGTACTCCAAGGCGCACGTATAACAGATGAATGTCGTTGTATCGATTGCGGGCGCTTGGCGCTTCCTTAAAGTGTAATTGCGTTCGTAGTGCGAGATACCTTGAGTTTGGAACGTGTGCCACTGCTTCACCAGATGTTGTTGGCATTCGGTGCACGCTTGGATTCTGCCTAGCGAGTCCATGGGGCGGGATCGGCTGGGACGCGGATGAAGCATAAGACTCGGGTAAAAAGGTTGCGTTGGGGCTTCCGGCAGCTGCTTAGCCGCGATGAAATCTAAACTCCCGCGCTTGAATTCATCCCCGCACACGTAGCACACCTCCGTGGCCGAGTTTTTATCGGGCATGCTTAGATCTAGGATGTCAGTACCGGTGGATGAATTAGAATTCTGGCTATGGTAAACCGGAATGGAGGACGGTACGGGTGAACTACGATTGCTGGAGCTGGTGTGTCTTAGATCAAGCGCAGCTTCGGGTGCCACTTCCCGATCATCTCTTTCAGGATTCGTCATCTGTAAATATAAAAAAAATATATTAATTAACTTAACACGAAGTTATGAGAATTGAAAATAATATCAGTACAATGCAAGGGGCTTACGTTCGTATCTCTAGAGTATTAACATGCAACGTTTATTTTTAAAACAGTAATCTTTGGATAAAAAAATAGAAACGTTGACACCACTCCATCGCACAAAACTGATAAACATGCATATGAATAAAAATATATTGTTTTCAATGTTTCCTGTAGAACTATTGGATAGTTTTAATGTTACTAATTGAAGAGGATTTTAACAGCAAATACGTCGATAACGTTTTTCAACGCGGATGCAATAGAAAATGATGCTCGCTTAAATGTTTTTATTTTGTACTAGATATGTCACGTGTGCCTTGTTCTGAACACGGAACTCAAAACTCCAAACTGGTTCGCAGAATTTCGTCGTGATCGTTAGATTCAGCGACGAATTTCATGAAAATCGGTTGTTCCAAAAGACATCGATGTTGCGCGCAACATGATTGAAGAGGATTGGCATGCGACTTATCGTGAGAAAGAGGCGTCCTTAAGAATATTGAAAACTGCAGTACATTCGATTTTGCATGGATATTTAGGTGCGAAAAAGATCTGTTCCCGATAGATTCCGCATAATTTGAGCCGAGCACAAAAAGGGCTCGTGCCAATTGGTGTAAAATGCTCAAAAAATTCGACAGAGGAAGTTCAAAATCAATGTATGGAAGTGCATGCAGACACTTTCGATTGGTCGGTTACAAATAGACTAAAAAATTTGTAAAAAAATATTATTGTAGGCGGCTCTGATTGTATCATTTTACTTGTTAAAATTCAAAGTTACTGACCTTAGTATTAAACTTTCTATGCGCATAAGTGTGTTAACAAAGTTACTACTTTTAGTTCCGACAAATTTTAACGCTATTGACGAATTCTCATTAGCAGCACCATCGATTGCGCTAGAGCTGTTGGTATTTACTATTTAGTAACGTACTGCGAGTAAGTATTCATAATAACACGGTTGCGTTGGATATTGGTATTGTATACGCTGTGTTATTCAAGCACAATCTGAGAAGATTCCCTCGTTATGAAATGGCTGCTAAATTTCCTGTTGTTCCTCAATATTAAATTATGTAAAATCATATAATAATAGTGTCTAGCGCGAACTCCAAACAACTCACGCCAGATGGTGTTTATTAGATCCTGTTACGTTCAGGTAAGCGTTGTAATTATGCAGCATCAATCCGACAGGCTTTCTCCAAGTTTTCTTTTTGCATAAAAAGGTAAATTGAGATATAACGGTCAAGTTTCGTAATAAGTTTGCTTTTATATAAAAGCGAGGAACAATGTGAAAGATTTCGAAATAAAAATATTTAGCCGGACCAACGTGTGTTGCCAATAGGGCTTTTCAACTTGATAATTTTAGAATTTATTGAAAATAATTGATGAAAATCATACGAAGATGATCCTCTATACACCAATTCTGACGGTATGCAAAATGGAAGGGTATCTATTAATTTAATTTGTAAGATTGCAAATTTGCAAGCAGGGCTTTTGTGTGACGTCAAAAATTTATAACTCACGACGGCGGAAGCGTTATGTCGTGATCATGGAGGTGTTGGCACCTAGAATTTATTGAAGATAGAATGAATCCCAGTGGCGTGTCGGGTGGTAATTTTTTGGTTAGTGCAACGAAATTGGGGATTGCCGAAACATTTTAGTTTCAACAAGACAATGATCCCAAACTTACAGCGAAGAAATCTCAAGAGTGGTTGCTGTATAATCTGCGACGCCACCTTATTACGCCCCCTTAAACAAGGGATTTAAATACGATTGACAACTTGTAGCCTTTTTTGTTATAAGTTGCACAGTTAGAAGCACAAAATTCAGAATCAAACGGCCCCGAAAAATCAAGAATGGGCACAGATCTCTGCCACTATTACGAAGAAGTTTGTAGAATCAATGCCTAGAAGATCGCAAGCCGTTAGCGTCTGTATACTGAGTGTTGAGCATTTCTTTGTCTGCATTAACTGTTGCTTTTCATATGAAGGCGTAATTTTGTGTTATATACGTGTAAATTTAGTGCTCATGATGTTTGTAGTTCTCAATTATGAAGAACGGTATATTCATGTTATTATTAACCAATAAAAATCCAAAAGCAAACTTCGATACTAACCTGACTCGGTCTGGGGGAAGTTTTGATCTTAATCGAGCCAACCTCGTCCCGCTGACCGGGCCGCGTCGTCGTCGACGTTGCGCCGACATTCGCCTCGTTGCTGAGACCCAACACTTGCGCGGCGTATTCGCCCTGCATTCCCATGTCGGCGCCGGTGTACGGACCATTGTCGACCCGCTTCAACCAGTAGAGGCGTTCGGCGTGCGGTCTCGCCGCGCGCTCGTAGGCGTCCCACTGCTGCAACAGTAGCGTATAGCACAGATAGCACGCCTGTACGGCGACGTCGCTCTTGTGGACGTAGCCGTGCGGCGGTTCGTGCGATTCCAAAAAGGGAAAGTACGGCTCGGAGGGTTTACTTGGAACCGGCTTCACGTTCAGCCATTGCGAATAGTTGTGACCTTTGTTGCCGCAGACGAAGCACAACTCTTGCGTATTGTTGTCTTGCTTTAACGATTGCACATCCAACTGCACCTCCCTCTTGACCTGGACCTTATCCATAGCTCGTCGACAGCACTGGAAGGACAATAACGAAAACAGAACATTAGTTGTGGAGTATGTCGCAGAGCATCAATAAAATACGTAAACTAAATAGATGGGGTTATTCTGAATTTATGTTGAATTCATTCTTTTAATCACTTTTAATTATTTTCATTTACATTTTTCCTTGTTGAGGGTACGTCACCCGTGATCGAAAGAACTGTTGCTCTTAATCGTCACCCTCTTTTTTACACTATTGCGTGTTCAGGTTTTGTTCAAACCAATTGCGATCAGGGCCAACGAATTTTTGTGATTCCGTAAAGCAATTGTGATTCGTTTGTGTTTACATTTGATTGACATTTTACAAACAAACGTTATATTTGAGATCGGGTTTTCCCAGCACCCGGTAAAAGTTGCGTATTCTAATTTCCAGTATTCGTTGCAGCAGTAATCATTATTTGTAACCAATATTTTTTTTATAAGTTTGTCATGATTATCGGCAAAAGAATACAACTAACGGTGTAATTGCTAAAATACTGAACAAGTTCGAATCATTTTTTTTATTGATTAGTTACGTTGTATCTGTTTTTTTTTCCTAACATCTGATCATTTCATTCTCAGTTGAGCTGGTACACTTTCTAATCACTTGCAAATCATTTCAGTTTATAACACTTAGTCACTTCATCTTTCTAATAAAAAAAATAATATTAATATTAATATTTTCGCACGAAAATTGATTGTGAGTGTTGTTATATTTTTGTATCTGGGAACATGCTCTCGTTCGCTTCACAAGCTTTTAAAAATAGCACACAGCACGTATAAACTAGTGACAGTAATGTTTGACAGCTGATTACCAGATGATTCACAAAATGCTACGAGCAGGGATACGTTAATATCCATCAAATTGACTCAAATCCACTCAAGCCACGTTTGATTAATTAGCCTTCAAGCAAACTGGATTTATATCTCATATCTTTCGAAGGTAATAAATACGTAAATATTACTTATATAAGTTCGTTTAATAATGATATTGTATTCTAGCAACAATGAATATTTACATGCGCAAATAAGCCATAGGAAATACTTGGAAGGAGTAAACTGCAGAATTGCCTAAGATTGTACCGATAAGAACATACAGGCTGATTCTTTTTCGACCTTCACCTTGAGGATCCCGCTTATTATTGGAGATGTAGAATAGGTTCAAATTTGGCAAAGTTGGTAAATTTTGCAACCGAGAAAATGAACTTAGTTCGAGATTTTTTGAAGAATAAAAAAAATGCAGATTTTCTTCTTTTACCTCTAGCAACTTTATTTGATCTTGCAGAAGAAAGAAAAAAAAAATTCTGAAGAGTACTTTTCGATTTTCCATCTAACGGTGAAATCGAAATTTTTATATGAAGTTTCGGTTCTTCCTGACCATCATTAACTTGCTTATTTCTTATCGACGCCATATGGATTTTTGAGCAACGTCAAAAAGAGTCTTTTCTTCGGATTACAACCTTGTATAACATGTTGACAAATGTTTTTGGTATTATGCTGTAATTGACGAAAATATATTTTAAGATTATTGGTGGCCATGACATTCCAAATGAAGATGCTAGAGATAAAGGAAGAAAATTAGCATTATTCGTTTTTTTCTTCTTCAAAACTTTGAGCGTCGTTTGTTACAACTTTGCTAAATTTAAACCTACCCTCTGTCTTCAATAATAAGCGAGATCCCCATGGTGAGAGCCGAAAATGTACAGTCCCCGACAAAAACTTAGACGCGGTAAGATGTTTTACGGGTTTTAAGGATTACATCATTTCTTTGCGAAACTAGCAAGATATCTAATTAAGTTTTCATTCATAAACGTAAAAATAAACTTAAAAATATCTCCTCCAGTAATATATGAACTAAATAATAAATTATTACTTCAATGTTTAAACAATTTCTGCGACAAAAATTTAGATGCTCTGTTGCAAATGTAAAACAAAAATAAACAAATGAGTGATCAGTAATGCGTAGATCCTCCATTGTTCTTAATCACTTCCAATAGTCGGTTATTAATAGATTTATATAAATTTAACACATAATTTTGAGGGATATTCTGCCATTCAGTCACTATTGAAGTTTTCAGTTCCTGTACCGTGAAATATTGACGGCCTCCGCCATAAACGCGTCGTGACAATTCACCCCAATGTTTTCAATTATGTTTAAGTCTGGTGACCGTGCCGGCCACTGAAAAGTTTTAATCTTTTTCTCTTTAAACCATTCAGTAATGGTGTTTGCTTTATGAATTGGCGCGTTATTTTGCTGAAAAACAAAATTGCGCCCGGCCCATTGGTTTCCAAAACGTAGAAGATTGTCACGCAATAAGTCTTTATACGTCACAGATGTCACTTTGTTTGTGCAAAACACTATCCCACTTTTTTCGCGGAATCCAATCGCTAACCATATCATCACAGATCCACCCCCTAATTGTCTGGTCATTTCACTTTTGGTTCCTTTCTCAGATCATGATAATAATGCGAGTACCCATCCGGTCCGTCCAAATTAAAACGTTTCTCATCGGAAAATATAACTTTTTCCCATTGTTTCTTCCAGGATACGTGTTCTTCAGCAAATCTCAACCTCGCTTCTTTGTGTTTCGCCGAAAGTGGCGGTTTTCTCAACATTTTCTTCCGTAATATTGCCGGTAACGCCTTTAAAATCCTTTGAACATTACGCACGTGCGTTTGTACCCCCGCTTGTTCTGCAATAACTCTCGCCGACGCAGAAGAATTGGATGCACATCGCAATATCATGCGTTTATCTCGCTCACTTACAGCTTTCGGTCGCCCCTGGCCTTTTGGTTTGCCGTAATTTTCCGGATCTTTTAGGAAATTTCTAACGGAATAATCGCTTCTTCGTAACCGACGAGCGATTTCCTTCTTACTAACACCATCCTGGTGCCAGGCTAGAACTTTACCTTTTTCTATCAAGGATAATTGCTTTTTTCTACCCATATTACAAACACTTTATAAAATATAATTTCTCGCGGTGAAATATGTACACTTTACCAACACAACCGCTGCATATAGAGAGAAGTATGAAATCAAAACATTTTTGCTTATATTAATGTAATAAATGCGCAGGGTATAAATTTTCGTGGCATTTAAAATTCCTATTTTGATCTGGGAAAATCTCAATTGCCCCTCATAAAGCAATAAATACCCAGAAATATCTATAAATGGACTATTTACATAACAAGTATTAATAACCCTCATTTACATTTTATATAATGTCTATAAACTTTGTTTCGTAAATAGAAACGATACCGCGTCTATGTTTCTGTCGGGTAGTGTATGTATACAGGATGTTTCTGATATAAATTCCTATCAGTCTCCAGGAGATAGCTCTAATCGCATGGAAACCATTATTTAAATCCATTCGAAATTTATCTTTAAGGATATAATAGAAAAGAGCTTTATAATAATAATAAGCGAATGGAGGTCCATGCAACGCATCTTCTAGGCTAATGAAGTTGCACTCGCAACGTTTACTCGTCAATAAAGTTTCCGGTAAAGATCTTCTCCTTTCTGGAAAAACGGATTTTAATATGAAATATCATTGTTATAATGGTAGATCGAGCTGTATATAAAACACCGAATCATAAACTAGCTATTTCTCCCTATGCTCCATATCAAAACAAACTTTGCACATACATCTGATTAGCCCGATATGGAATTGATTTTTTAGGCTCAAAAAGAGATTAAACCAATTAAAATCCCGTCCGTCGCATTCAGCAAAAATAATATTTTCGCAAACAAAGTCGTTGTATTCCATATTTCGCTTTATGGTTAGTATACACGATAGTACAAACAAAAACAATAATTACATACATACAACTACCTAAAAAGAGATGCACAATATTTAGCAGCCCGCACGTGATGTTAAATGCCTCGAATTACATCTTTCCTTATCTGCATCTAATTTTCATAAAACTTTAACCTTTCGCAGACACCGTGAACTTTAGAGGTTAACTTTTTTCTTCTCAAGTAAAATAAACATAGCAGAGGGGCAATGTTAACTACTGTTATTAAGATATAATATGTATATGAAGTACATATATACAGTTGCATACGAAAGTAGACAGCGAATGTTCGATTAAAATGCTTAAAAAAAATTTCACATGAAGGTTGGACGATCTTTTACGATTTTTAATAAAGGCCTAACACAACAACAATGCCTCGAACTGCTTCGTTCAACTTTTGGTAATGAAGCACCATCAGAATTTAAAAAAAAAAAAAAACGGTTTTAGAACTAGTTTACAAAATTTCGTCAAGATCGATCCAAATCGGTTATTCCAAAATATATCGATGCAGCGCGCAACATGATTATAGAGGCCCGGCATGTGACTTATCGCAAAATTGAAAACTTCAAAATTCGTACGAGCCGGAAACTAACCAACGATCAACTGTTTGGCTGTTCCCAAATGAATGGAATTAAACAAAAGTTATTCGTTCACGAAGTACTTCCAAGAAGATGCTGTTTCTTTCGCTCGCACTGGACATGTCGCAAGCATTGGTTTGGATGGTAGAAGAACAGTGAATGCCGAAATAATTTATTTGCGAAATCAAGAAAAAAAATCGACAACATCATGACGATGAATATTTGAACGAGAAAAACATTGAAATAATGTTAATTCGCCTGATTTATCACATAACGACTTCTTTTTGTTCCCGAATGTTAAATAAAAGCGCGGAAATGTTTACATCCTTCCCCTGTACATCAACCACACATGTCTAAACATTTCCCTGCAACGAATAAGTTTATCTTTACATGCACTAATTTTGGTCGTAGTCGTTTATATTGGTTATATCAAAGAGCATTAACAATAATAATAGTACGTTTATAAATTATCTTTATTGCCCTTATCGGCAGTGTAACATAAGAATCCGTAGAAAATTTTCCATTAACGTCGCTTATTTATATCATTGTCTTTAATGACGTTGCGAATTTCCTTTTTTTAGACATAAGGTTGGTACATAACAGTGCAATGGTTCTGTTATCTGTATGTGATGATTTATAAAATAAACACTTTCATGAAGAATATGAGAAAAAGATGTTTCTGAACTTGTACATCGAAATAAGTTGAAACCAAGCAATGCGATAATTTTAAGGCAACTGTAAATTTCAAACGAAATTTTTGCCTTAGGGAAACGGAAAGCGCTAGAAATCATTCAAATTGCTTAGTTACTTTCCTTTATTACCAGTGCGAACGCATATTTGATAATGTTTGCAAGAACCTCGTTCCATTCGTCGGAAACAACTGTATTTCAACCAAATCAAATAAGTAAAAAAAAAAAGAAACATCCTCGTTTACACCAAATACCGCAGCGATTTCTCCGCGGCCAAATTTTAGGTCGCGACCATTAACTTAAACAGAATTCGCGAATTTAGCGCATAGTAGGACGTGACCATACGCACTTCATTGAAAAAGATCGCGATAAACAATCGCACACCGACCGCAAAAAGAAACCGGATCGTACGGGTTGATTTCGGCCCGTTATACATGGCGTGTTATCGTTAGTACATATTTATTTACTTTTGCGAAGAGTAAACTAAAAGTAATTAGCATTCATTTACCGCAACAAGTGATTTCTGTGTATGTGTTTTGCGTGAACATGCAAATAAGTAATGGTGCTGCGACTAATGGAAGTGTTTAGCTTTAAAGGTTTTTTAATTGAGCCTAAACGATAATATTGCCCGTTGTATCGAGAGACGAGGCAAGGTATGTAGGTGAGGGAGGGCAAAAGGAAGGAAATCGTCACGCCAAACGCGTTTCAAGCGTCCAGATTGACAAATACTTTCAAGTGATCGTTTCTAATGCTAATGGCTAATTACTGAAAATAAATGTAAATTACGAGATTTGTCGTTTCAGTCTACAGAGTGATTCACCTCTGCGGGATCGAAAGGTTCTACCTTTGCGAATGGAGATTTTTCAAAGCGGTTGTTTCTTTTTACAAACCCCGGATTGGAGACATGGATTACAATTATTTTGATACCTGCAGGATGACACGCAAGTTCCTAGCTGTGTGGAAAATTTGATGTAGCAAGACCATGGTACAAGAGCCTAAAAGGAAGCAATGGGAAGAATTCGGGCGTAAGATGGAGGAAAGTAAACAACGAAACGGTAAACTCCTCAATAGGATGCTGAAAACTCTAAGAGGCAATAAAAAATCTATGTGAAAGGCGAAGAAAATAACTTCATACGACTAAATAATGGAAAAACGGTACCGCTACTTTAAAACCACGCACGAGTGGTAAAGAAGAAGTAGAGATTCAGACAAGACAGAGAGAATCAGTAGATGAACAACAGGATGAAGAAGTAGAATAAATACTGCAAGAACTCAAGAACGTTAAAGCGGCATGAAATGAAATCAAATATATAAGCCAAAATGGTAAAGAAATGTTGCACAGAAGCATGGGGAACAAGCAGCTGCCAAGACAATGGGCCACTAGCCGTAATATTACCAGTATACAGTGTGATCCATCTGAAATGGAAACACCCCTGTAAAACCTACAATTTACATTAAAATGAAAAGAAGAGTTGGTGCCTGCATTAACAGAGATGCAATACAATAAAAAAAAACATTTGTTATTTATTGATTTACAACAAAATGTATTGACGCTTCTTATTGCTTCTTCTGTAGTTATCTTGTCTGTACTGTAATAAACTTGCTATAGCTCAACTTTTAAAAATATTATTTACTTTCCTATTTTATTTTCCTCTTTAGCTCATAGAAAAAGACAAACGGAAAAAATCGAGAATAAATAAAGCATCGCCGATGTTCCACAAACCTATTTAATACGGAAGATAAGATTTCAAAATTCGTTTCCTTCCGTTCCGCGACTAATTTTGTTCGAAGCACAATTTCATAATCATAACACACGTCACTAATCGTAGAAGTCACAATAACAATCATTTTGGACCTTTTCAATGACAATTCATGATGACATTTACGATCAGTGACGTGCATCGATAGTTATAACATTTGACATTTAACATATGTTTCTTTACTCAATATTTTCAGTGGTCTATACATGCTCATGTCTCGTGACTCGTGCAGATAAGTATCTTCCGATTTTAATCGGATTTAATGTACACTGCCGTTCAGTGAAGTTCGGTCATACAATAAAAATCTATTATATCACACTGTATATAATTATTAATACATAAAATTAGAAAAATATTAAGCATACACTCTTTTCTAAGGGATTAAAGCCATAAATTATTATGTAAAGTAGAAATATTGCGACGACCACAATAAAGTCACTTTTATTATCATTCCAAGAATTTCTGGGAAGTCCCGATCTTTTGAAACGGGTCGTTTGGGGATTATTAACGAACAATACATTTAGGAAATATACCGCAGTATCATTCTTGTTTATTTATCGTAGGCGTAAAGATATAAATTTGCTTCATTTTACTGTTAAACGTGTGTTGGTGTGCATCTGTCGTTTTTGCGCGAAAGTTTTAAGAAAATTTACTTCAAAGCGGCACGTGGCAAGCCTACCAGTGTAGAAAAACGTTCACGCATTATTACGCTGTTTGAAGAAGGACATTCGTGGCAACAAATTGCTGAAAAAATAAATATGAGAAGTTCAACAGTAAATGACATCGTAAAGCGATATCGTACAACTGGAGCATCTAGGAAAACAACAAAAGCTGAAGATTTGAGAATTGTATTATTAAGCAGACGTAATAGAAAATTAACAGCGTCACAAATAGTAGCCGAAGTCAATCGCGGCCGTGAAGAACAAGTTTCGGCGAGTACGGTAAAACGACGACTTCAACAAGCGGACCTTCATGGACGCATTGCCATTCGAAAACCCTTATTACGTCGGGGCAACAGAGCAAAACGGCTATAGTGGGTCCGTTCTCATCTAGATTGGTCGTTAGATGATTGGAAACACGTGCTTTGGAGTGACGAGTCAAAGTTTGAGGTTTTTGGGCAAAATCGACGAGATTATGTCCGAAGATCTAAAACCGAAAAGCGATCCCGAACTGCATTGTGCCTACAGTGAAGCAAGGGCGTAGTTCTGTGTTAGTGTGGGGATGTTTCTCCTTTGCCGGGACGGGAGATTTATGCAGAATGCGAGGTGTAATGAGGAAGGAAAATTATTTTGCAATACTCCAGAATCATGCAGTGCCATCAGGATTGCGTATAATAGGCCGTAACTTTACATTCATGCATGACAACGACCCAAAACACACCGCGTTAGTGTCCAAAGGAGCAAGAAGAACAGCACACCCTGAAAGTAATGACATGGCCCCCACAAAGCCCAGATTTGAACCCGATAGAGTTATTGTGGGATGAACTGGACAGGAGGATCCGAAAAATATGCCCAACTTCACAAGAACATTTACGGAATATTCTGCAACGTGAATGGATTAATATTCCACAATCCGTTTTAACGAAACTTATCGAAAGAATGCCTAGAATAGTTCGAGCGGTGATTAACAGCAAAGGAGGTTTTTGCGATGAAAAAAAAATATAATGTTCAGTATATTATATTAGGCCAGAATAACTCTTTATTTATTTATTTTTGTCCTTTTTACCTGTACATACAATAAAATTGCATTTTGTTTTTAGTTTCGTTAGTTTCTGTCACCTTTTCATGTTTTTTACTAAAAGACCGAACTTCTCTGAACGGCAGTGTAAATATAGTTAAGTGCTTGTATGAATATGTAGGATTTTTATTGTGAGTCACTGTACAAAAAGATGAGTAACTAACCTATTATATGTGATAGTGAGATATTCATTTAGCTTCGAAGATTCATCACTGGTAAAAAAACCACAATCCTTCATCTTAGTACATATTTCACTGCATCATTGACTGAATCACAACAATCGCATCTCAAATTTGTATAGCCGCAGATCATTAAAGATGATACTCGTTAATACGTAATTAAAATTCCTTCTTCGCTAGTACTTTTTATAGCGCACATCTCCGTAACGTACAATCACTTTCATTGTATGGTAATCCAACAATAAAACCGTACAGGTATTGTCCCGTATACGCACACAAGTTTTTAATACTACATCAGAAGAGGAGATGATATTAAACCGGGGTACCATTGAAATTAAAAATGAAAAACTTTAATAGCGCGGTCGCATCAATGATCTCTCGGCGAAAAAAAATCCGTGCCATTAAAATTTCGCCGAATGCTGGCGACAGGTTTGCGAAATACTAGCGTTACAAAACGGTCGGCCGTTGAGGAGAATCACTCGACTAACCCGTTCTTCCATACTTACTCTTCGTGCCGCTGCCCAATTCTTTTACGTACATATTAGATTTGCCAGGTCGTTGATCCTTGCGAAAGTTAATCGAATATAAAAATTCGTACCTTGAAACTCTGGATTACGCAAAGGATACGCTGCTGTAAGGTGACGCATTCGTAGTTCTGCTTTTTTGCTTCTAGAAATTCGTTAATGTGGAATGAAATGTTGCGAATACAACTGGTAACATTGTATTTGAGCCATTTAGAAATTCCGGATAATACCTCACTTTAGTATGGCTTTTATTAAATTGAATTTAAATGAAGATGCGGCTAATTCGGTTTTCGCCCATTCCCGATGAGAGTAAGGAAAACCGGTTTACCGATGTACCGGTTAAAGTACCTTACTACTTCAGGAAAACCATACATGACAATTCTCCTGTCTTAATAGCAGGAATAGTAGCAAAGGTTACCATCCGTAAAGGGCTATTCCTAAATCTCCAAAACGAACTCAAAAAATTGTAATGCGATGTGCCATCAAAATTAAATAATAAGTTGTGAAGATCAGAGAACTTTTAGTCTAACATTAAATGAGTGGACATCGGCAAAAAATCGTCGATATTTTTGAAATTTTGGAACCTTGGTGTTTGACAGGTATAAAGTTAGCCATAGATTTTTTTTTAATTGTACTTCTTAAGATCGTGCTTTCTGAAACGAAATGGTGGATAGATAAAACTAGTTTTAATGATTTTTCAACTCCTAATTTATTTTTGAATTGAATATGAACCGAATTAAATGTGAGGAAAATTCTCTCCACTCCAATATTTAAGTATTTTTTACAAAAACAACTTTCCTAATTAAAATTGTCGTGCACCAACCTAAAATATTTGTTTTCTTCGGAAAATGGCATTCCACCAAAAAGGCTCTTCTCTGGCAATTATTATTCCTATTACTTCCAGTAGATTGGTATTTTTATAAAATATATTGATTGAATCCAGCGCAGAATCTTTCTGCTCACAAAACTCCTGAAAGGTAGTAGTTTTTCTTGGGACATAAAGTTAAAAATATGCTAACGTGATAGCCGCTTCATATCTCTTCATTTTTTCGTTTTTTTAACTGACTCAAACTATTACCTATAAGTTCTTTCCATACTCCCCCAAAAAACATTTGTTGCGTTGCATTTTATGCAGACCATTAGTTATTGCCTTTAGCTTCAACAACCAACCTTCAGCTATTTTTTTTAAGTCGGATTTTTACGGAAACGTTCACCAATTGGTTCGTTTTAGTAATTCATCGCTCTTATCGAGCATCTCAGTTCCGCCCCGAGATATTTAAGATTTTGTCCGCTAAAAAAGCAGAAGCATTTCAGAAAATCTTAAAAACTAAGATAAATACGTATAGGGAATGTACTTGTGTTCCATTTAAATGACCAACCTTGTATGGTGCCCAGCAGAAATTGAACCTCCTGTATCCTCGAGTATAATTTAATTTATGCACCACTTGCCCCCGAAAATTTAGTTTAAATTATTCAGGGTCGAAATCATCTATCACAGGTGGACACGGTGTTTAAAGTAGAAAATGACTTTAAAAGAAATTGTACATTTGTACAATTTCGATTCCACAAAGAGAAAAAACTAATCGTTGCAAGTACAGAAAAGCAGAGGCGATTAAATAAGAGTGAATGCAACAATACAACAGCTAACGTAATACCAATAATGGTCAATTTAAAATCGAAATATAATTGAGAAAAGGTATTGTTCAACAGAACATAAACAATTCGCACAAATATAAAATAATGGGGGAATTTTATTTACTCCAACTGGCTTCATTTTAACGCAATCTCTTTTAACTATTTATTTTTGCTATTACCGAAACTAAAAATAAACTTTCCTCCTTTAATAATGTAGCAAGCAAACATGTTACTTAAATAGAAATAACAACATCAGCAAACATGAAAATTGATTTAATTGATAATTAAATAGTTATAGGAGGATAGTCTGAAAAGCTTCGAGCCTCAACCTGAATAGTTTTAATTGTGCATGGGTGAAAGATACTTTCGAAAATATCTGCCACAACGCAACATTAAGTACAGATCTTTTTTTGCAATCAGTTGTTTCATTCACACACAAGCACATTTTTTAATTTTTCAGTTCAGCCTTAATTTTATTTTCTAAATATACACGCACAGCTGGTAAATAATTTCGTAACGTGGTCCGGTCCTGCTCGGTAAAGTAATATTGGCGTATTTGTTCCAAAATGAAATAAATGAATCGTTGTTCATACAAAATAAACACCAGATTACACTGAATCATAATTGTACACAAACCAAATAAGAATTGTTCGTATTTCGCGGCGACACCGGTTGTGATATTGTTATGGTTTGCACTTTGCACGTGCCGATTACGATGTGTTTGTGACTAACACGCCGTCGTCAAACTCAAATCCGGATAATTCTTAATGAGCCTATTCATTGTCTTTAATGATGCTGTTTTCTCATTCTACGTACCTTCGACATTATTAAAAACAGAACACAGAGTACTTCGCTGCTACTATTACGTACCCTCCAGGAGGCAGGAAACTAGATACTGACTAGTGTTTCGCACGCGAGAGTCCATTCGTTAGCTGCGCCGATGGTGCGCACCCGAATTTGCCTACTCTACTTATGAATGTGAAGATCCCTTCTTGCTTAATAAATACACAATTAGAGGCTGTAAAATTTTACTGACAAATGAGTTGATCGACCAGCTTAATATTTTAGTGCGATTTTACAAACATAAATTTACTTAACGCATTGTGAAGAAGCACTGTTAAAAATTTAATAATCGAACTCGTTGTAAATGCGTAACTATGCTATAATGAAAAAATACTTACATTCAAATGAATCCAGCAGATGAGCTAGATCCAATTCAATCAATATTTTTCTTTAAGAAATGGATTCAGAACAAATAGATGAGATTTAGTTTTTTTTTATTCAGAAACAGATTCTCCCTTTAAGTTTCTGTTTGTTTCCTAGGCTGAAAGTTCCGCTCCGAGGACGGAGAATTTCATGCAATGAGGAGGCCATCAGATTTGTAAACGCCTATTTTCCAGAACAAGATCCCAATTGGGCGGATTAAAGAAATGGGAGTATCCCTGGGAAAAGTATACAGACTTACAAGGAGGCTATGTTGAGAAAAAAACTGAATTTGGTAAAAAAAAAGAAATCTTGTTTCTATGTAAAACTGGAAACTTTTCAAACCATCCTCGTATTAAGAAGTATTTAGATTTAAATGGGCAGAATGCTTATTTGACGGTTTAAAGATTATATACAAAATTCAAACAATATTTTAGAATATCGGGTGCTTGCTTCGGCCTTAAATAATTTACAATTTACTGAATGATATTCAAAACAAGTAACATTATCGTTTAATCTGAAAGCCAGTCACTAATTTTCAGCAACAAATTATTGTAATTTTCCACCATTTACATTCAATGTGGCTACGTTATCACTTATGTGCACATGTTTAAATTATATACTTATATATTAATGCAAATCAGTGAACTCTACCCAAATAAGTACGTGTTAGGCAGATACGTACAATTATCTTTCGAATGTGTTTTTCTATCAAACACCGATTTTAAGTAGAAATTTATAAATAATATACATCAGACTATTTACAATCGAAAAAATACGATAGATAATTTTATATATAGATATATTAGGGTGACATATCTAGCTGACCTGCACTTCTAGTTATATATAAGATTATCACGGCACTTTATTGCAAAAAAATTGCCACGAAAAAAACAGTAATTATGCACTTTTCTTATATTACTTTTTATATGTTGACGTAAATAATATGCTATAAATACAAAACGTACATAAACGAGAAAATTGAATAAAACATTTATCTTGCATGCGCATAGAGAAGAACGATTTAAGATTTTTACTAAAATCCGTGATAACTAAATGGGTCAAATATTATAAATAACACTGTAAAGCGTATAAAAAATTCATGTTAAAGGAGAACAGCTGTTACGATTGCTCATTAATCTACCGGCGTAATCCCCGCAAATTTAAACGTAAAATAATGGAAAAATTACGTCGCGCGAAGGTTTAACATTTTGCTTGATAATCGTCGGACGATAAAGAACGTATTTCGTCGAAATACGGAAATTTAAACCGTTTCGAAATAACCGAAACGCCATGAAGTCTGCATAACTGCAGAGCATTTTTCGGTGATGACGTTTTGAGGGAGTGTTTCGAAAGGGACCGTTTTATTTGCTTCGAATACTCACGTCTTCCTCAATCGTTGTTTAGGATGTTCACTGAATAAACCAACATTATCCACACGTTTGATAGAAAACATCGGTTTGTTCTTATCATTTGGACTATGCTATATGTATGTTCACTCGTAAACTACATCGCCTTTGATGCCGAGATTTTGCATCGGACACATATTTGCACAACACTTAACCGCAAACGATCAATTACGCAAGTGATCACTACGAATTTTTGAAACGAAAATCTAGAAATGTATGGATTAAATGTGTTTTTCAGTTGCGATTGATCATAGTAGTTCACTAAGAACAACCATTTTGGTTGAATTTCCAACAATGCAATGCGATACAGGTCTGCTGGCAACTCTATATTCAGAAATGTAACTAGAATACCGATACATGTCGCAACGTTCGAAAAAGCACGAAAGAAATGTTTAAATAAATAAGCATTATAAGTATTCGCGAATTATTAAAGAAAATATAAGCTAACATAAGAGCATCATTTCGAAAATTAAATATGAAATTTTGTTTGTTCATATTGGAATTTAGAATTTAATAACACTGGCGTCATCTAAGGGACATCTTTGAAAGGTAGGTGGAAACGTAACAGATTTCTGTATTAATGCAGCAATTTTATAAAATAGATACAGCTTATTTTTTTATTTATTGTGTCTAAACACGCTCCATAGGCTCCACACCATCCAAAATCTTTAATAAAATTGGAATATATGTTCCTTGATTTCCATTATCAATCGTCCACCCGGGTAGTCGAAATCTGATAGAACAAATGCTAAAAATTTCGGGTTCCGGGTACCCGGTCCGAGCATTCGGTTCCGCACACAGCATATAAACCATGTGCACGTTTTAGCGTAATAAAGCTATCAATCAATCACCATTCGCACACACTTTGCACGCACAACTTACACACTAAGAGGCTCCTGAGGTTGACAAGCTTCAAAAAGCTTATACACCTCGTTGGGCCGTCACCACACTTAAAAAAAAGAAAAAAAAATCACCAGCAATACAGGGTACCTAAGCTTAAACCAGGTATAGTCAATCTTTCTGTATTCACCATTCGCTTTTGTATCTTTGTGGGTACTAATATTTTCTTCTTCGCCAACCGTTTCCACATGAAGTTAATTTAGCGAAACTGCAATGTGTAACGCAACCTGTTTTGTCAGTGTATCATATCGCTCACTAATGGATAAGCCTGCAGAAACGTGTGCGCTTCACGAAATTAGCAGCGACTAGACAGACTCGTGTTTTGTCGACTCTCGGAAAAACCAGTAGGCAACACGAACCCATCCTCATGAGACGAATAAACACGAGTCTAGTCTGCTAATTTCGTGAAATGCAACTCCGTTTCGCAGGCTTACTAATGGGCCATAGGGACCAAGTTAACTATCTCTGGAATAAGCCTGTTTTACACGACGTGATTTATTGGCCAATTAATTAAACAAGTTGATCTTTATCGTATTACGTAAAACAATGAAAATCAGTGCGATTTCTTGAACAATTTATCCTACGATTGATTGAATCGAAGATGCTCTATTTTTGCCATGATTTTCCATAAACCACAACCGCTCCATTGGTTACCAAATCTTATCGAGCCGTATGGATGAATTCAACTGGGCAATCTGTTCTTCCATGATCAATTCACTTTACTTCAATATATGCTATGGACGAAGTTTATATTTCTGCGGCTGCTAGTGCTTTTATTATGATGAATTAAAAAAAGGAAAGAAATACGCGAATATGGATGCCATCGGCGGTGTCAACCTTCGACATTGTGTAAAGAATTAAGTTTAGATAATATTTATAAGTTTTTATCTTTCTTTCCCAACATATTAAAAGTTAATTAAAAGTAAAAAAAAAAACGAAAAAAGTACAGAATAAAATGCTTTATTAGATACCGTCTATCCCTTAACACTTTTACTCTGAGATTAGTCGCTAACAAGAAAACGATATAGGAACAAATCTCGACAAAAAAAAAACTCAACTTTAAAAGGGACAACAATAACGCCAGGAAAAAACAAAATTGTCTCGACAAAGAATTATCAAAATAGAAGAATAACATTTTTATAAATACTGTTTATTTGACTCCTTGAAATACATAAATATGTTTTCTCCGTAATTTCCGATCACTCCGAGATTGCTCGATGAAAATAACAGAATGCTTTTCACGCTATATTTAACAATGATTGCATAGTATTATATATACAAAAATAAATATATATATAGCCGCAAATTATTTATGGGAATCTAAGAAACTCGCTCAGCTTTGGCCCGCTCCTGCCCATCGGATCGGAGGGAAATATTATCATGTCCTTCAGCCATGTTGGATTTAATATTCTATTTTCAATTGTTTCAAGTATACTTGGATTTTCCATTAAAAGATCTTTGTAATTATCGGACGAAACGATGATCCCTTGATAAACGTGCGCCAATAAGACCACGTATCTACAACAATAACAAAACAGTTTTTCTAAAGTTCATCATAAGATCTTATAATGGCAATGAATTATTTCCAAAAAGCTTTTGACGGATTTTTATAAATAAGCATTAAAAGGTAATGCCAGATTTGTTAGTCTATCTATAAATACATTTCCATGTTATTCAACCTTGAGATTTTTTAATAAAATTATTTCAGATCTTTTTTATTTTATATTTTAACAGCAAAATTCGATCTAATTCCTAGATTATGAGTTATAACGAACTACGTCATCCGAGTTGGACCAGATGAGATGACATCCATTGATTTACCAATCATAGAAAATGTATCGGATCGGTGCTTTCCCTGATTCGTTAATTATTTTCCCGCTAGTATACCTTTACTCAAAACGACAACACATTTCGATGCACTGTTTCTAGTGAGAGGCAGGCTCTATCTCTTCATTGTTGTTTGGAAAGAAAAGATTACCCGAGGGGGCTAAATTTAGCGAATATGGTGCGTGAGGAAGCAAGAACATTAACTTAACTGATTTTGGCTACCGCGATAACGGATGTGAGCTGGTGCATTGCTTCGCCAAATGCGGCCGTCTTTTCTTGGTTTCATCATTCAAACGCTGCATCACATAATACTCGCCGATTACTGTTTCTCTTTTTTGAAGGTAATCAATAAAGTTCGCCACTTTCCGTGCGCTTCACGGGCGTCGGCGTGGGCGTGGTCGTTTGGGTGTGTGATTCGTAATATATGTGCAAGCGATCTTATTGCAATAGTAACGCATCCAGTATGTGTTTGGCGCCCACGAAAACAATAAAATATTTGGTGCCCAACGTGAGGCAATAAGAGCGCTTGCACATATATAACGAATCACACAACCGAACGACCACCACCTCACCGACGCCCGTGAAGCGCGCGGAAAGTGGCGAACTTTAGTAACCAATGAAATTTTCCCAGGAGTATCCGAATAGCTGATGCCACGACCTTGCCTGCAGATGGGACGCCTTCTTTGGAGCCGATTCTCCCCTCTCCGTTTTTGATTGTTTTTTCATCTCGGGTGTGAAACATCCCTTCGACGCTGTTTTTTTAAACAGTGCAGCTGTGACATTCCAAACAATTCTAAATTTTATTTTAAATTTGCTTAAACGATATTAGTTAACGACGGATAACGAGATCATAATCACCATTTAAACTTAATCGAGGTTGGAAAATCGTCGTCCTCTGTTAACCGGTACCTTAATCAATATTCAAGCTAACCGTTTACTTAATCGAGGTTGGAAAAACCGGCCTTAAAAAGACTTGCGGAAAATACATTTGCTTTATTAAAAACTAAAATGTTTTTCAAGCGAATAAAAAAAATTACATGTTTTATAGCGGACGCTTGCTTAAAACGTAAAATTGTTGGAATGCGTTTTATCCGAGTTCATCTATATCTCCACTAGTATTTTTGATGGCTAATGTTTTTATTAACAATCTGTATTATATCAGACAGAAGCATTCAATAACAACATCAAACGAAAAATAGACACCTACCTATCATCGTAAGGTACAATATGCCTTCCATTAACCGTTCTGGAAGGCGTAAAGACTACAGTACCTTCTTTCTCCAGTTGATGTAACAGTTTAGGATTAGAGCTTTGATTGAATTTTTTCCGAAACATCGGCACTATGGCGGTGACTTCGTGGCCGCGCATCTTAAAGTAATCAATGCAAATCTTTAGACCTTCGACAGAAAAATGTTTTCCATTCGAATGGCTACAAAGATATTAATTGTTAGGAAATAATAGAACATAGGTGAGCGCAATATAAATTGTACCCCATCGCTACATTGCTGCCATCTATAAAAATAGGTCGTAATCCACTCGTCCGGATGGGACCGGCATTTAGAAAGTTTGATCCGAATGCATTGACTGATGTGCTCCTGCGAATCTGCTTAATTTGTTCATTTAATATACCCGTCCTTATGGTAGTTGGAGTGGGTATGGGTTGTGGCACTTTCAGCAGGCTCATCTGCAAATTTGCTAAATTGAGGATTACTCTTGGCATACTGCAAAAGAAAAGAATTGGCCAAACGTTAGTGTATTGTTAGATTTATAGAAGAAAGAAAATATGTTAATAATAACAATGTTAACACCAAAAGTAGGATGAAAACCTAACACTTCGAAATGAAGTACCTTTTAACAATCGATGCGAAAAGCAAAATATTAGAAGAGAAAAATTTTGTATTAGAACTAAATTCAATTCACCAGCAATTTAAGGCAGTGTGTTGCATCCAGAGTCAACTACCCGCAAAGACAATAGAGACATACATCAACAAAATTCAATAAAGCATTATGAACTCGTTACAAACTTCACGGAAAATAAAAGCAATACAATTAACTTAAATTTTACTTACATTTGACTAGAATCGGCTGCTCTAATAGGTGTAGATGTTACCATTTGAGAAGCTTCACCTTTTTGTGCTCTTGTATTAGAACTACTTGGAATTGGAGAAGGCATACTTTGTTTTTTTTTCTTATTTTTAGAATTTTTACTGCTACCTGTTCCTTGCTTTCTGATAGGAATGCTAGATAATAAGGGTAGTGTACCTGTTTGGTTGCTTCCGGATCCTTGTATAGTAATATCAGTAGGTTGTTTATTTACAGGTCTGTTTTGATATTTTGAGCAATTACTTTTATTATTTTTCATTGCATGAACTTGCATTCCTTCCGATATCGAGTCATCATCTATTAAAATAACAGAATCGTTGGAGGCACCGGCTTGAATTCCCTTTGTCTGAGGATACTCCGTAATAAATACAACTTCACTATCGTCATCGTTTATTAAAATTACGTCGTTATTCGTATCGTCCCCTACACAATCTATTGTCTTGTACATATCGTTTAATGTCTTTTCCTTCTCAACATTTGAAGTGTTTTCCCCAGATGAATGGATTGTATTTTTATCCAGTTTCTCGTTTGAATCTACATTATTATTGGTATTAGCATTGCTTGATAGCGTGCTTGTAATTTGAATGTTTACTTGACCTTCGGGACCTACAATTACTTCTGTTTTTAAAATCCGTATAAAACAATTGCATTTTAAGCACCTTCGACATATGTTACCTTTCTATCGTTTGCAATATTTTTAAGCCGAAATTGTTTGCGTTTGCACTTCCTTTTTCTTATAGGCCGACGAATTTTCCTTGAACTATTCAACGTATTCTTTTTAGTTTGTGGAGATTTTAGTGATTTCTTCTTATTGGCACGCGGGCGCGGTGATAATTTTGCTCGCTTTGCCATAATTCTTATTACTTATATCACACACCTTATTTCATTGAATCCTTTGAATATTGAAATCATAACGGGAAAAACCGTTAAATACATGTGCGTTTTTTGCTTGCAAAAACTGTTTTTGTTTTTTTTGAAAACAAGTACGTACATGAAAATTTACGAAATTGACAGTGGCATTTACAGATTTCTATTCTACTCAAACAAACTCGACAGGCGACATCTACACTACCGCTCATAAGTATTATTATTAAACATAATATTGAGTTCGAAATGTAGAGAACCAATAATACAGCAAATTATTCATATATTCTTGTTTCTAGCCATTTTTCCCTTTATTTTTGTATTGTTTTCAAATTTTTTTGTACACGTGAATATGTAGCTCGACTTCCCAGTTATCAATTTTTTTTTTAAACTTAGTCGAAATGTTGCTTGATACCTCGAAATTTCCTTTTTTTTAAATTATGATAGCAAGGACTGTGAGGTAATATGGCAAACAACACTAAAGTATCGGGACGATACGCACCACGCAGTTTCAATTGATTAATTCAGGACAGTTGTTTCGAGGATGCGTCGATCCTCATCTTCAACTATGTGGTACGGCGTGCGCCGATACTCTTGTGTTCCTTTCTTTTTTTTTATGAATTCGCGTCCAAAACCAACATAAAATGAAGTATTGCATCATTGAACTTTATCCAATTAACTAACTCTTAACTGTATAAAGCGGAACCATTCAAATGTATGCAACCAAACATACATCCCTAAGCCTTAAAAATAATAATAAACTGGAAATTGAGATCTATAGAAAGGAAACCAACACTAATAGGTACTAATAGGTTACTCTTCTATTAAAGTCGATCGCATGCTTAAGAAAGTCCAACATAGGCTTTACGTAAGAAATTCCACGACCTTAACCCCGGTAGAAACTAATAGTAAGAAATTCGTGAAACTCCCCTTTCACAGCATATCGAAAGGCGTGAGTAAGGTTTTGAGGAGTCAAGATATGAACGAATGCTTCGGTTCGCGCAACACACTTAAAAATCTTCTCGGTAATCCTAAAGATAAACCGAAAATGGGAGAAAGGTCGGGTATTTATAAAATTGAATATAGTCACTGTAATAAAGCCTATATTGATCAAACAAAAAGAGCGATAGAAACTAGATCAAAAGAACATATAAGAAATTATCGCTACGGCAGATTGGACGCGTCGAGTGTGGCACAACATATAAATGAAACCGGGCGTAGTATTAAATTAGAAGACTTAAAATTGATTAAAAACGTAACATCGCCGCGAGAATTAGATGCGTACGAGACGGTTTACATAAAAAGTAATAAAAATCTGATGAACAGAGAAAACGGACCGTTGTAGTACTCTGTCCTGTTTGACCCTTTGCAGTAGGCTGGCACTTGTTTATGTTTTGGGTCATAAAAGAGATCTTCCCGTCCATCTGGCCGTGTTTTTCGCATGTCGTAGTTTAAGACGCGTAGAGGGTAGAATAGGCACTTGTAAAACAATATTTCTTCTCGGAAGAAGGGATAGTTCATGCATATTATTTTTCGCACGTCGTAGCTTCAAGGCGTGCAGGAACTAGAAATAGGCACTTGTAAAGAATATCTGTTCTAAGAAGTAGAGATAGTACATGCATGTTTAGTTTTAGAAAAAGTTTTTTTCTCACATCATTCGGTCACCGGTTGATGATGAGGACCATTCGTGTCGTCGAAACGACCATCCCCGACTAATTATTATATTACTATATAATAAATTAAACTTGTGTGGTGCGGAGGGTGCCGGATACTTATGTGTGGTTTACCATACTACGCCACAGTCCTTGCTATCATTATTGAATTCAGGATCATTAAATTTCTATTTTGGTTGGAATTTTGTTGTTATATAATGTAATAATTCATCAAAAGATGGCACCTCTTGCCTGATTTGTGTTACTGACAACAAAATCTGTTTGAGGTTAAGAAATGTTTTAAAAGCAACAGAACATGTTTAATTTTCCTTAATTATAGATTAACATGTGCACATGAGGGAAATTTCGTATAACCTTGTGGCAATTTTCTTTTGGCAGCTGATGTAATTGCAAATTTCTGCAAATGATAACAAATTTGCATCAACATCTTTAAAAGAAATGGACATCTACTCTAAATATTAAAGTTACACCTTCATCACAGGACTTTTTCGGTAAAATATTTAATGGCTCAATAAAACATATTCATCAAATTAGAATTGTCGAATCTTTTCCATGCTCAATTTTCAGATGCTTCCAACCTATTATTACGAGAAATGCACCACTATTTCACCTTATTACATAATATTATTCATATTTACCAATTCAGACTCCGGTTTGAAATAAAAGAAGAAATAACAATCATAGATTTATTTAATTATTTTTGTTGTTACAAACAAATTGGCTAATATAACCTAATCATCTTTAATCTATCTCATAACAAATATTGTACAAGTTGGAATATATCTCGGAACTTATCTAACAATGATAAAATATATATTTCCCCAAAAATACAAGATATGCTTCGCTGCAACTATTCCAAAATAGATGCGTTTGAAATAACTGTATGCACATTCATCACGATGAAGAACTCCATTCTCTTACGAACTCCCTCTTAGACCAATCGATAAATATTCTACAATTTATGATGAAACATCACCACGCTTCTCGTTAATGACTGTCCAAGTAGTATCACATGGCACCGCCAATATTTACACATCCCGCTTTTTCCACTATACGGAAAGGTAATAACCAATAATAAACAATTTCCTCATGGAATGTAAGCGATCCAAAAATAGGCTCAAACCGGCAGTTGAACCACAGGTCTTGGAAATTCTTCGATGGTACATTCGTAGAAATCTTGAAGTGTCTTTTCCCCCGGAGAAAGAGGGGGGTCCCCGTTCTCATCCCATGGGATATTCTGGTCACGTGTAACAACAGCACAAGCACAGGATCCACCTTCCTTCGCTTTCGATGTGATGCCGCAGAGTGTAGCTAAACGTTGGCTGCTATCCACGGTTATGACTGGAATGCAGTTCTCGTAGCAGAAAGCTTGGAGAAGGACGGTTTGCATGTGTGCGGTGACGTCTCCGGGTCTCGATTCTGGTAGTAGGCAAAGAAGTGCATCCTCTGCATTTTCTTCGAGGTAAACGATTGCTTGGTAAAGGCCGCAGATGAGACGCCTTTCGATCTTGGCCTGTGCAAGTACACCACGGACTGCACGTCCTAGGCTACTTCTGTAACAATTAGAATTATTTTTATTAGATGATTGTGCCATAATTTTTTTTTTTAATTTTTTGTTTAATTTTTTTAATTTAATTTTTTTTTTTTAGATTTAAATAAATTATTGATTACAAAAAAAAAAAAAAAAAAAACTGTACCAACCTGTTCATGTTTTTGCAAGTTTCTTCGCTTAATTTGGATATGCACATCTTGGTAACTGTAGCGTAGGTTACTTCTGGTTGAATATCCACTTTATTAGTGTTGAAAACACTTAAATTATAATCCTTTATTTGCACTAGTTTATCACCAATAACGTTCAGTGTTATCCACTAAATATTTGATTTATGAAACCAATCCAAACGGTGTTTTAATATTGTGTAATTCCGCACGAGTATTCTCACTTTGGCTATGTGTGTAGCGTTAAAACTCGTTGAATGTTGACTGACGCAAGCAACCGAACGCCGGCCTTTTATAAGCGATCTCAAGTGGGGCAGGGTCACGTGTCCTCTGAATTACGAGGAATACCCAGAGCATGGAATGCTGTATGTACTGTACAAACTTTAGACTTGTCGGAACTTGCATTACTCACAGCGAAAACTACGCCGACTGGGAAATTGAGTTCGCCGGTATTAAATCGTTTGCGCGTATAGATTTGTAAATCAGGCAATTGCAAGCGGCAGGATGTATAATTTACGATTTTCTTTTTATTTACGTTATAAATTTTAATCGAAGGTGGCACATTAATAAATAAATAAATTAATAAATAAATAGAAATAATATTTGGAATTTTTATCGCTGATACTTAGAAATTGTTAGATAGCTTATAATAATGTTTCTTTTATGTAATTAGGCGCTTTGCTTATCTCATATACCTAATTGATAGTTAAACGTCCTAATGTTATTTATATAATTCAGCTTGAGAATTCCCAAAACTATGATTACTTGGTTACACAACGTAATTAGCCTTTTTTGGTATCTTAATTTTACAAGGATGTTATTTTCAGAGATCAAGAATAAAGATTTTTTTTTAGTGAACGATTTAATTCTAAAATCATTAAAATCAAAAACTTAAAAGTTTACATAATTCGTGCAATAATTGCGAAATGCAATAATATTAAGTACTTATATCCATAACAGAAGGAAATCTTTCTTTAAAAATCATCAGAGCTTCCCTATTTAAAAAGAAAGCTTTCGTTCGGAAAAACAAATGAAGGTACAAGGTCGATAAAATTTCAAGGATTTTCGCTTATTACTTCTCAATTTTTAGCTAATTTCAGCTAATTTTGGCTGCTTTATATAGTTGAATAGCAACACCAATTTATCTTTTAAATATTTACTTTACCGGGTGTTTATTTGAAAACTTCCCACTCTGAATTTCTTGAAATTTGAAAACAACACAAATTAATAGATTAGTTAAATTCCCTCTAAGTAGAAGTAGATTTAACAAGGAACTTAAATTTATAAAAAACGTAGCTATTTATAACGGTTACTTTTCAATAGAGGTCAATCGCATGCCTAAGAAAGTCCAACATAGGCTTTACGTAAGAAATTCCACGACCTTAACCCCGGTAGAAACTAATAGTAAGACATTCGTGAAACTCCCCTTTCATGGCATATCGAAAGACGTGAGTAAGGTTTTGAAGAGTCAAGATATGAACGTATGCTTCGGTTCGCGCAACACATTCAAAAATCTTCTCGGTAATCCTAAAGATAAACCGAAAATGGGAGAAAGGTCGGGAATTTATAAAATTGAATGGAGTCACTGTAATAAAGCCTATATTGGTCAAACGAAAAGAGCGATAGAAACTAGATTCAAAGAACATATAAGGAATTATCACTACGGCAGATTGGACGCGTCGAGTGTGGCACAACATATAAATGAAACTGGGCATAGTATTAAATTAGAAAACTTAAAATTGATTAAAAACGTAACGTCGCTGCGAGAATTAAATGCGTACGAGACGGTTTACATAAAAAGTAATAAAAATCTGATGAACAGAGAAAACGGACCGCTGTCGTACTCTGTCCTTTTTGACCTTTTGCAGTATGCTGGCACTTGTTTATATTTTGGGTCATAAAAGAGATCTTCCCGTCTATCTGGCCGTGTTTTTCGCATGTCGTAGTTTAAGACGCGTAGGGGGTAGAATAGGCACTTGTAAAACAATATTTCTTCTCGGAAGAAGGGATAATTCATGCATGTTATTTTTCGCACGTCGTAGCTTCAAGGCGTGCAGGAGGTAGAAATAGGCACTTGTAAAGAATATCTTTTCTAGGAAGTAGGGATAGTACATGCACGTTTAGTTTTAGAAAAAAAAATTTTCGCATCATTCGGTTACCGGTTGATGATGAGGACCATTCGTGTCCTCGAAACGGCCGTCCCGCACTATTTATTATATTATTATATAATAAATTAAACTTGTGTGGTGCGGAGGGTACCGGATACTTATGTGTTGTTTACAATACTACGCCATAGTCCTTGCTATCGTTATTGAATTCTGGAAATTTATTAAAAATTTCCTGAAACACGTAGGAAGTATTATCGAGGGGGACAACTTTTTATGCGAAAATTGACTCACCCAGTTTAACCCCTTGTCCGCCGGGAGCTACCCCTTTTTAAAAATTTTGAATGGAAAGGGGCATCGAGTAATACCTCATTTTAATGGTGTACATTTGTAGTTTTTTGAGATTGATCGCTTCGAAGTCCGGTATATCTGCAAGCGCCATACGGTTTTAAGCAAAATTAAAAAAAAAAACTTCTACTTAAAACATTTTTTTTAGTTAGCTTTAAACGTAACATCTATTCCAATTGGCTCTTAAATATCGTACACATTTCTTTCTTGGTCTAGAGTTATATTGAAAAAAGTACGCCACCTTTCTGAGAGGTGCTTCTTCCCTTCAAAGAATCTTGGAATTTTGAAATATTTATATGATGCTATGTGTTCGGTCCATCGTGTATCGACTCGTATGTAAAGACCTACAGAGATTTCAGAAACCTTGTCTTTAGTGCATTCTTGTCAAATGCTATCCCGTGGTATGATCAATGATCTTGATTGCGTTGATGAGAAAATTGTATCTCTAAATGATTTTGTCGCTGTCGGACTTTCTTGTTCTTGAAATCAAGCACTGCACAAATTAAAAAACATCCAATTTCTGTTTTACTTCTTTTCTTCGAAATGTTATGGCGTTATTCCAAATAAAAAAATAAATAATAAAAAAATATAAACCAACCTGTTTTGCGTAATAAAACAAGATTATTTATTGGACCATCGAAAGTAAAAAAAAAAAAAAACCTTACAAGTGTTGCCTGACAAAACACGAACATTGTGTTGGGATTATCGTATTATTATGGAATTTCTTAACCTCTTATCACATATCACCAGTATGTTTGGATTGGTCGTTTCTAATGAAATAAAATTTAAATTGTACATAAAATAAGTACGCAGCGCGATAAGACTTCGAACGAATGTTTACATACGTGCATTTTTCATGTAACAACACGCGGATTCCCGGACGAATTTGCCGGGCAATATCTTGTTTGTAAAGAATTTCATGTTGCCTCGATTAATATTACGTAAATGTACACATATGCGAATATGAAATCTAATAAATATTACGCAGGCGGTGATTTCTTGCAAGGGAAAATGTTAAATAAAAATAAATCGCAGAGTTTTAACAACGTAAAATATTTAAATATGTAAATATTTTGAACTTGAATTACGTGACTGGACTTGATTTTTCTGAAGGTCAACATTCTTAATAAAATAAACCTGTACTTTTAAAAACACATTAGTTTGGCGTACTTTTTGGTTTTTTCCTTTCTATTCTGTTTCGCAACGTCACTTTCACAACATTGCGAAGATGTCTCGAATAGAAATAAATAGATGAGACGAATAAACTTTGTCAGTTGTTGCCAACTATATAGTTTCGATGGTAAATATAAATAACTAATGAAAGTAAACTAATTCGCATGTTAGATTATAAAAGCAGACATATATGTATAGAAAATAGTGGCCTTTTCTTTTGTCTTGTTTTAGGTAAGGGGAAAATACTTGTATTTGCAGCTTGAAAGTCATTTTTTTTTGCTTGTATTAAATGCGAATATTGTCAATTTCTGTAATATGTTAACATTCACTCCGTAAAAAATCAGGGTGGTAGAAGTCAATAATAATTTACTTAACCAGTGTAAAGCTCACTCCGTATCACACAAGTTTAAACAATTAATCCGAGACAGCCGTTTCGAGGATGCGAGGGATTAATTAATTAAACTTGTGCGGTGCGGAGTGTACCGACACTTGTATTGTTTACCATACTACACAGTCTTGCTATCATTATGAGTGTTAAGCTTACACTCCTGCAATTTAATTCGTTCTCTTGAAAAGAACAAACGACATTCGTTTAGTGTGAAAAGGATTGATAGGATTTAAATTGCTTTCGATTATCTTAAGTAACGCCTCAATTTTCACGTGTTATTGCTTATTAGGCCTACAGAAACGAGTACACTTTCCGTGCGCTTCACTAAATTAGCGGAGACTAGACAGACTCGCGTTTTGTCGATTTTGGAGGAAACCAGTAGGCAACACGAATCCATTCTCATGAGACGAATAAACACGAGTCTGTCTAGTCTTTGCTAATTTCGTGAAGCGGAACTCGTTTCTGCAGGATTATTGCGTATACATAGAACATTATCATTTGGTCTACGCTGCAGTTGTAATAGTCCCTCGCTATTATCTATCGGTTTTAATAGCGCGTTCTAAGGCGTTGATCCAACACTAGATGTGGAATATTTAAACTAAATTTAAAATTAAAGACGGAAATGTGAAAATTTTTTGTTTTTCTCCCAGAGATTTTCTGATTTTTTTTCCAAAAATAATGGTCTCTAAAATTGCACAAAATAACCAAAATTCAGTTTAGTTTATTTTTACCAACAGATTGTAATATTGACTCTTAACTGCAAATCAATCATAATGCTGGCCACGTATAGCAAACATAGCAAACGTATAGCATATATTAGTGATACTGCTGAAAGCGTGGATTTTTTTTAATTCAAGCATAAACCTTTCTTTGCCAAATCAGATTTTTGCACACATAAACTCTGATCATGTTCGATGAGTTCCATGTTGCTGGCAAATAGGCGTATTTAGTTTTACATAGCGCCATCAAATTAGCTAGTCGCTAAAGTTCTTTTTCTCATTCGCAATCGAAAGAATAAAGTCGCCACGTGGGTGGAAATCGCTATGCTTGGCAACCCTATTGCTACGTTCAAATATTATTACTTACGTCAGAAGGGGCATAAAAGTTCCTTACATCCCGCTGTCAGATGAATAATGCATAAATTGCACTTATGTATGTCCTGCTATGAGGGTAGTAATGATTGACTTACGTAGAATTTTATTATTTTTTTATTATAATTATTTTCCTATGCAAGTCTATCATTACTGCCTTGATTGGAGGCACATATGTGCGATTTGCGGACATATAATTGTATAGCATGTAATGAAATTTTACGTCCCCATGGACATGAAGATAGCAGTAGGTGCGAATACATAACAGAAATCGGCAACTTCGACAATTATATAAAATGCTCCAGCTAATAAAAATAATAGAATTATTGTTTCCAATTTCCAAATTTTCAAAATTTCCAATTAAAAATTAAATTTAAAACAATGATATTTTTTTTTAAAGCAAACAGAGTTAATAACCTTCTTCATGAATAGAAATTTCACAATAGAATTTACATACGAATCATTATTCGACCGTTCAGAATGAGATGGAAACCGATATTTCAAATAGCGTTTGTTAGTATTAATCTAATATTTGCATTCATTAAGTTGACAGTCTGGTTTTGAATGATGTTTGCTCCGCACATAATTTTTACACAATACGTACACACCCAATTTGCGAAATTATAAAGCAGGCGTTTCCCCAGTTCGATGTAATATCAAAACAAACATTTCATAGTAATTATCGAACCTGTCCATAATCTTATCAGCAATTCAAACCGTGTAATGGAGGACGTGTCGGTGCATGTATATCGGCGATTGGCGCATTGGTAAGTTTCAGTTGTTATTACGCAACGTTTGAAAATAATGAAAATTTTAATTTATTTCTATTCAAAAAGTTTTGTTTGTCTATTGTCAAATAAAAGAAATAAATGTGAATTAGAAATACGCGTCCCAACAAGAGCGGAAAAATGTATTTGATGCATTTGAAATAAAATATTTTAAACGCATCAATTGCGAAGAGAATAATCGAAAAATATGAATACTGCTATTCAAACGTGTTCGTCCAGGTCAACGGCTGCTTGCCAGAATGTAGCCGAAAGTCCGGAAAATTTTAGGCATCATGCTTAAAAATTGAATATTTCAAGCAGTACTATGGAGCGTATTCCCACGAAAGATTACCTCTTTAAGCTTACAAAGTTCAACCGATTCAACAACTTAAGCTCAGAGACCATTCTTAGGAAACAAAGTTCATCAGTTGGATCATTGAACAATAAGAGGGCAATGTGTTTTCCAACAAAATCATCTTCAGCGATAAGGCCCATTTTCATGTCAATGGCTTCGAAAACAGACACGGCAAAATTGTCGTTGATAACTCGCATGTTTCATGAGAAGGAATTGCATCCCAAACGTATCACGTTCGGTGTAGGTTTAGGGCGATTTCTCTTCGAAGACGCCGCTGGGAATGTACAAACCGTTAATATTGAACGGTAGAAGGAGAGCATGATAATCCAGGTTTTTATCCCTCGCGGATCTTGAAAACATGTGGTTCCAACAGGATGGTTTCATTTGCCACACATCACGTGTAATAATAGCATTGCTGCACAAGATATTTCCTGGTCGTTTGGGCGACCTAGATCGTGTGATTGAACGCCTTAGGACTTTTTCCTCTTTAAATCATAACCTTGATGGAGGAGATTAGACGCCAAATCACTGAAATCCAGCCACAGTTGTGCTAAACCGTGATTTCTTTAAAACAACGTAAGTGTGCCAGTAACGTCGATTTTATCATATATGTTGTCCTATTCATAATTCTCACGTTGTTGCGTTGCCTTTATCAACAGTACTGATGGATCACGCAGACGAGAAGATACAGATGTTGCTGGACCCGGACCACTACAAGAAGCTGAACAAGGACCCAAGCACGAAGGTGGAAAAAGCAAATCAGGGCGATATTAAGGAATCATCAATCTCAAAGGAAGAACAAAGAAGGCTATTACCATCAGAAAGCTGAATACGATTTCTCCTAAAGTTGACTTACAGGTTATTTGTTACTGTTGCAGAATGAAACTAACTATACTCTTTCTTTATACATTTTTATAATAAAGATATGAATCGAATCTTGTGATTTCAAGTTATCCATTTATTTGCATCACCAGCTTTGGCCAATAAAACGCTAGAGAGGGCTGTCTATTACGGAGACTTTCTCTTCGGAATAGGGACTTTTTTGCACCTGTCGGCAGAAATTAGTGCAGAATCTGGCGGCTACGAAAGTTAGAAAACACTTAAATAGTGTGGCATTAAGAGGTTGTTAGGCATGAAAAACGCCTTTAATGTTTGAAATTAATAGAAAAAGTCATTTAGAATAGAATAGAATTGAAAACTGGAAAAGGGTTTTGTGGCTTCTTAAAATAATGCTAATTTTAATTGATAAACGTTGCTTTTGATAGTACCTCTGTATGTTCGTCGTTTCTACTCTTAAGCATGGAGGTGGTAGCATTGTGATAGGATGTCTGGGGAATATTTACATACACAAACTTTTTTTGCAGAGGAGTCTTTTTTGTCCAACACGATAACCTTTTCTAACACATGCCCGAAAAGGGAGTCCATCTTCTAGCTTCGCCTATCCAATTTCCACGCCTGAATCCAATCGAGTATTAGTGAGAAATACAAAATAGTAAAAGTACGGGAAAATATTCTACCAGCGAATTATGAACAATTTATGTGTACAATGGCTACACATATTCAGTCCTTAAAGCCCGAAAGTTTTAAGTTTTGCAATGTTTAAGGTGCCTCGTTTTATTGGCTAAAACTGTATTTCTGACGAAACAATTTATATTTAAAATTTTTGAAATTTTTGACATTCCGCTATTTATTTCCTGTTAGATTTAATGTGGTTATTCTTCGTTTTTCGGTTTATTTTGCTTCCTTTGAGCACCTTCTCCTTTGTATTCAAAGGAAACCGTTATAGTTAAGTAACTCATCACACTCATCAGTTGAGTGCAATCAAGAACAGTTATAATAATTTATAAAATATAAAAAAAGATTAACAAATATCGTCAAATAAACACAATTTATTTCAGGAATTTACGATAATCTCAAAACTAGAACCGAAACTAATGTAGAATTAATGGATAATCAAAAACCGTTGCGAAAATATTCATTGAAAATAAAATATAACGCTAGAATGTTTAGGACTCATTCCTCTTTATTCTAAATCTAATTTGCGCTAGTATTTGCCTATAGCGTGATGGAAAAATTAAAGGCGAAAGTATTTGAAATATTTACAGATAGATTCGATCTCATCCGTAATGTAATGAAGCTGTCTTTCTAAAAATAAACAGCACATGCACTATGTACGCAGGTCGTTGTATAAATACCAGATCCATTCTAGTTTCGTCTATAATTAATTTGTCTGGGCAAAAATAAATTTTCGAGAAATACCTGCGTCCCACAACCGTGAATCATGAGCGGCTTGTGAATAGAATTATAAAATCATCTGACACCGATAATCTCGCTAATTACAGTTAGAAACCGAATGGCAATAAATGGCCGATAATAAAATACGTACATAAAGCGGAATTTGTTCGCTTTAGCCTTTAAGATGAATGGGCAACGTAGGAAAGTTTTTGTACCGCGGTGTATCTAATCCTACTCGCATTTCGTATGATATCAGGTGAGTTGGTTTAAAGATTTACGTTGTATGGAATTTATGCAACATTTCATTGTGATTATGCAAATACTCGGATGCAATATTTTGAAATAACGGGACTGTTTCGTCTTTAGCTAACCGAAAGCATTAGGAGAAGGAGTGCAGAGTATTCTTCAAATTTTTCACAATATGTAGTACGAAAATTATTTTACCATTACATGGATAGATCGAATTTTAGCACCAGGTAACCATAGGAAGCGGTTAAATAAAATATGAAGTAATTTGATTTTGGTCGCCATAATTGTTTTATCTGCTCTGTGTTGAGAATATCCGTAAATATTTGATGAATTGAATGAAATTTGTCTCTGGGCGTCTTGAAAGCCGCAGAAGAACAGCTCGTAAGTTATTCCTCAAAAATCTACCCTGTTAGCGAACAGATAAATTGATGAATTTTTACGCATTTTCAACATTTTTAATGCATTTCGTTCAATTCCGACACTTATCAACTTCGCATTGCGATCGCACGCAGCATAGAAGGCTGGGAACTGCCGAGATGTAACGAAGCAGCTCTGCATCCCCTCAACCTCTCGCGGTGGAAGGCAAGCGAGAATGTTGCGGTTTAGTAATTAATTCAAAAAGCAATGTACTGAATAGAAAATAATAATTTTTCACGGGGAAATTGAGCTTTTTAGCATATTTTTCCCAAGTCTGGATTAGATATATTTAAATCATTTAAAATCGGCAGGTCCACCAGATTAATTCAATTGGGAAACCACAACTCCGCAAAGTTAAATTATGTTATGTAATAAAATAGGTTTTCCAACAAATATGTCCTATCTCGAATTGCAACGTTCATGCCTAATCATAGAACAATGTAAAAATATTTAAATTTTGCAACGAGCAAGGGACATTCCATAATTTTTTATCGACTATCGTGCAGGAATCCCACGGCTTAAAATAGCGAGGGATATTTCATCTCTTTGTCGTACAAAACAAACATTACGGAAATAACTTAATATTTGTTCTAACTGATAAAACCTGGAAATGGATAATCGGCCGCAAAAATTGTTGGGGATTCCGAGAACGTGAATACCGTAAATAGTTTGACTGTTAAATAATTATAAAATAGATAAGGCATTCAAGGATACATATATAATGTGGTTTATACTATTTCGATTATTTATTTATTTATTTATAAATGTTGCGGTTTCTTTTTCTTTAGATAAATTAACTATAAAAAAATAATATTTATTTATACCATAACCACATAGTTTATCTAACATTGTTAACATTTGTCGCCCTATGAAACGTAGGGTTTACATCACTTTACATAACTACCTTCAGTAATCGATGGTATGTAGGAAGCCGTTGACGAGTTAGGACCGCGTTGGTGAATCTCGCATGATTCATAGGCGCCTGTAGGCTTTTCCTTTCTAAAACGGCTTGGTAGATACGGAATGCGGGCGAAGAAAATGTATTTAAAAGTTAAATTTTATGTTTTAACTTCAAAGTAGACCAAAAACGTATAAAATTGAAAACTTAATAGATAAAAGGATATTAAAGTAATCCAAAGATATAAAGCATTAAAACTAAATCTTTTATTTCCTATTACAAGCATCCATTAAATATTGAAACGAGCATTAATGGACCTAGGATAAGCGGAAATTATCGGCATTAAATCAATTCTTTATTCAAAAGCTGTAAATTCAAGTTCCCAATATTACAATGGATCCGTGGAACCAAGGTAAGCTTTAATAATTTCTTGTTCTGAAGCTCCAATTATGGTGCAGGAACAACTAGATCAGCTACTGTTATTATGTGAAACTTAAAGTTTATTTCCAATAGAATTTTCTATTTTCGTTTCCGCAACTGAAGCAGACTTTTCAAACCTCATGTCAACAACGTCCCAGAAAATAGCCTGAAATACAGTGGCTTGTATTTACATTGCATCTGAAATCTCCTCTGAGGTGTCCTCTGAGTATGTGTCTTGCTGTCAGGAATTTTAATAATTGTGATAAATCTTCTCCTCTACAAGCCCCATGAATACCCATTATTAATAGAAATAACCAAGGCAGATGAAATTATTACTTTTTTTGCAACGACTAGACAGACTCGTGCCTATTCGTCTCATAAGAAAGGGTTCGTGTTGCCTACTGGTTTCCCCGAGAGTCGACAAAACACGAATCTGAATTATTTCACCTGCCTTTGTCATCTCTAATCATTAATAAAAATTCACCAGGAGCTTCTTGCATATTCGTTCCGATTTCGATTTTTCTGAAGGAGAATAACTCGGCACAGAATGCAGGTATACGGATTAAGTATAGACCAGCGCGGCACAGAGCTAAACAGACCCACCCTCTTGGATGTCCCAACTCGGCACACACGTTTACAGTGTGTATCTAGCGAGTCATAGTAAAATTGTCTCTTACGATTTGTGCCGAGAAGGGAAGATCGAAACGGATTGCCGCAAATCAATTAGAGAATATCGGATTATTTTGTGCCGAGTTGGGTATCGCCGTGTGTGACTTCTTCGGGCGGTATCAGATTTACTTTTTATATAAAATCTCTAATATTTTACGATCTTGTTTGAAATAAGCTAGTATCACATTTTCAGTAGCCATAAAGGGAAAAATGTCATACTTTAAGAAGGGAGTGTTATATTTTAAGGAAGGAATTTTATTCTTTTAATAAAGTAAAGTTCGGTCAAATTAAGGAGTAGATATCACCTTTTGGTGATGAAAAACAGTAAATACCAAGAAAGTACCTCAAAATGAGATATATGCGCAGTCGTAACTTGTGGTAAACAAAGAACAGTAATCCTAAAGATAAACCGAAAATGGGAGAAAGGTCGGGTATTAATAAAATTGAATGCAGTCACTGTAATAAAGCCTATATTGGTCAAACGAAAAGAGCGATGGAAACTAGATTCAAAGAGCATATAAGAAATTATCGCTACGGCAGATTGGACGCGTCGAGTGTGGCACAACATATAAATGAAACCGGGTATAATATTAAATTAGAAGACTTAAAATTGATTAAAAACGTAACGTCGCCGCGAGAATTAGATGCGTACGAGACGGCTTACATAAAAAGTAATAAAAATCCGATGAACAGAGAAAACGGACCGTTGTCGTACTCTGTCCTTTTTGACCTTTTGCAGTAGGCTAGCACTTGTTTATATTTTAGGTCATAAAAGAGATCTTTCCGTCCATCTGGCCGTGTTTTTCGCATGTCGTAGTTTAAGACGCGTAGAGGGTAGAATAGGCACTTGTAAAACAATATTTCTTCTCGGAAGAAGGGATAGTACATGCGTGTTATTTTTCGCACGTCGTAGCTTCAAAGCGTGCAGGAGGTAGAAATAGGCACTTGTAAAGAATATCTGTTCTAGGAAGTAGGGATAGTACATGCACGTTTAGTTTTAGAAAAAGTCTTTTTCTCACGTCATTCGGTCACCGGTTGATGATGAGGACCATTCGTGTCCTCGAAACGGCCGTCCCGGACTATTTATTATATTACTATATAATAAATTAAACTTGTGTGGTGCGGAGGGTGCCGATACTTATGGTGTTGTTTAGCATACTACGCCACGGTCCTTGCTATCATTATTATTCATTAAAGAACAGTTTATAGATCTTTTGGGAAACTAAATTCGGATTGTGGAACGGCTTTCCAAAAATGTTACCCGATAGTTTACGAAAGTTTTTGTGATTTTAACATGCAGTGTGCTCAGAAATGTGCTTAGAAAAAGAGATTGTTGGCTTTGTTCTTCTAAATAAACTTTTTTTGATTATTGATTGTTGACTATGAAAGTAATAGTGGCAATAAAGTTAATATTTAAATGTCGAGATTGTAGCTAAGAAACGGAACAAGAAAAAAATTGCATTAAAGCTTATCCACAAGTAATTGGATTTATTTAGCTTATCGGATGAATATAACTGTTTATAATAATTATATAATTCAGGCTTGTTTTCGTTCGTTATTCTGATGGGGAAAAGAGTCTGAAATATAAAATGACAATGATAAAGGTAGTTGTTCAACATACAACATATTTTGGTTCATAGATGTATGTATTTCTGAAAAGAGGTGGTAGGTGAGTCGGTTCGGAACTTGTTTAGCCAAACCATTGTACAAAATGCCACGGTTCCTGAGATAAAGGCAGCTAAATTAGAACAGATTGACTACTGCGAACTACAATAATTTTTTCATCACATATCAAATATATAAAATGCTTTTACTTCATGGAAACGATATCGAAGACTATTAAAATAAAAGTTACAAGTAAACCATAGTGTCTAATTAGAATTCATATTAGCAAAAATCCTGTAATTTCGTTAAATTACTAAGTTGGCTTTATCTCAGAAACCGTGACACTTTGTATAATGGTATTTTTTGTTAAAATAAGTTCTAGCTTCTTTCTAGTTACGTAAATAATGATTTGTTTATGGATGTTAGCCAATCAACAATCAGCTACGAGTGAATAAATTTATAATCTACAGCGGGTAGTTCACCATCTACATACCTACCCAACCTACCACTCATAAGAAGAATATTACGTGTGCTGCGATAATTACAGGTTTTACTAGTCGAAAGCACAAAAAATAATTCAAGAGAAACGTTAAAATAAAGCCTTACATTTAGTGCCAGCGAAGTTTAAGTATATTCCGAAAAATTATTTTTTCCACTTCATTACTCCATCATAAAATTTGGCGGAATCTGTTCGTTGTTCAGAATATACTCGTTAATATAATTTAAGCACCTCACTTTCAGTGAAACATCACTCAGCGTTTTCTATTTATTATTTCGCTATTCTATTTGTGGCAGTTTGAAATACACATATGTCGTGCTTACGTATGTAAATAGGTAACTACGTATCGATGCAGTTACGACGTTTATTAGACGGCTGGATTGTTTTGAGAAACGGTCGTGCCAAAATAGATCTTGTGTAGATACTTAAATAAGCTTCCAGTGATGCGTAAAATTAGCAATTTTTAATGCGATGAGCGTCAATAATTGATTTGGTCGGGTTAGATTGTTTGAATTTTTTTTTATGTTTGAAGAGCAATGTTGGCTCCTTATAAAGAACCAAGGGGCATGGTCCTACTATTGCAAACCTGTTCAAGAAGGCAGTTGGCCCTATCATGCAATATTGTCACGAGCTGCCACTGCTTTAAAGAAGTGTTATTTTGTTCTATCATCTATCAATTCGAACCGCAATTCGTAAAATTCTGTCATGGCAACTAAGTGTTGTCTTTGTTTCCTTAATTTTCCATAATTTTTGGCTTCAGCTTATTTAGTATGTCACCGTTATTGTTCCTTCTTTTTCAAGATAGACGATTAATACAGCTTCGTCAATCTCCTAAAAGCAATCGCTATCACTTCCCCGGCCGATAGAGCAGTCTTTATCCTTTGCAGAGCCAATTCACTCATCGCGGTTTCCTGTTTCGACTGTGCTTTGGCCTCAAGGTTATATTCGTGTATCCATTATTAATCGCCAAAACTCCGACCTATTTCGCTTAAACTACTTCAACAGGGTTTTGGAAATGCTTATTGGAGTCCTGAGCGAGCATGCGCGGCACCCATTTTCATGCCCAAATCATCAATATATAACAAATACGTTCTTTCGAGGTGATTACAGGCTCTGCTACTTGTCTTATCTTAATCCGGTGGTCGTCTAGCACCATTAGGTAAACGTTTCCGATATTATTGGTAGTAGTTGCAGTTTTTGACCGTCCCGAGCTGCTACGACTACGTTTAGATTCGATTGCCCAAAGTTTCGCTATGGCAAATGACGGCGTGGAATCGCCATCTTCATATTGAGGCTTGAAACCTTTCAGATTACAAATTACATAATAAACAGTTGTTACCATTGCCGCCATAATGAATAACACCAACACCCAAGTGGGATCCGATAAACT
Source organism: Oryctes borbonicus (assembly GCA_902654985.2). Lineage (NCBI taxonomy): Eukaryota > Metazoa > Arthropoda > Insecta > Coleoptera > Scarabaeidae > Oryctes > Oryctes borbonicus. Next base: position 2,106,686 of record LR736875.1, read on the forward strand.
GCGTCGAAGTGATCTTTTTTCTGACTCGTTTTCAATTTTTCAGCGGCTTATAATAGCCTCTTGCCTCTGGTCAAGTCTATTACTTGTCTTCGTAATAAAAATATCTATTATTAACGAAAATATCTTAGTCTATAATAAGGGAGTATTATCCGTGTAGTGCGATATTTCGTGATTGTTTGTATTAAAAGTAACGTTTTCTTTGTCTAAGATTGAATTTGTTAAGATACTCGAAGTACTGAACAACAAAACAGCTAATAAAAATTCTTAGTAGTATTTGCTAATGAGAATAGTTCGGCGTATAATGTTTTGTTGAAATTTTGCCATTGTCAAGAATGATAAAAGAAATTACTACGCTGTGTTTCTTTACGCGTAGTTATATTTTAAAGTCGTACCACACGTTAGACAATGAAATAGAAAACAGTGTTGATAATAACAATTTCTGAGAGAAATATGATGTTTTTATTGGTGTTTCTTACTTACAAACATCTTTAGTTGTAGAGAATTCGCATTTGTGACAAAAATTGCCGGTTCTTGCAGCACCAAGAAAATATGTAAATAAACCAATAGAATGTTTGTTTTCTTTTCATTTCGTTTAGCGAAAGTAGTAACTAAGTATTATTATAAACTGGCCGCAATTAAAAACGCATCACCAAAAGACGTTTGCAAAATAATGTTAATTAGCATCAAAAGTGCTTATACTACTTGTACATGTAAATAAAAGATAATTCAACAAAAGAACCAAGCCCATGCGTAGCAACTGATAGCATTCTGCCGAGCTAAAAATTTTACCGACTGAAATCTCGGTAATCCTCATGGGTGCGCCCAAACCTGCTCTACGTATTTTACCTTGATTTTCAATACACAGTTTCACGAGAACTCTTAGTGAAATTCAATCATAAAAATAATTTTATAGCACAAAATGCAGAAGAACGTATATAAAGCAAGTAGATCGTATGATAAATTCACATATAATAAAATTTTGTCAAATAGACTACATAGTACACTGTAGTAAAATCACCCAACAGAGAATAAAATCATATTTACGTACATTAAATCTATTTCCAAAATTAAATAATGTAATATAGGATACGGCTGAGGAGAAGATCACATAGGACAAATCAGACATTTGAGGTGCCTGCGTGGGACGGGCGAAATTGCAAAAATTTGTAGTGTTGCACGTTTCACAAGATTTCATCTGCAGGAACACCGCCGCCAAACTTTTACAGTGATGCATATCGTTAGTGCAACCGCGCTGTATGTAGAACATAGATTGTTTAACACCCAGCATTCTGTAGCACCATTCGGCAACGCACGTACTAACATTCCCTTGGTGTTCCCAGGGCTCATAGCACATAGTTTTTCTTCCCAGATCGCTGCAGTTGTAACATGTTAAGGCACTGCATACTTTAAAGAAATCTAGCGCTAAGAAAACAATGATCGAAGTAAAAATGAAAAATTGCATGAGTTTCGTGCCGGACAGATATGTCAGATCTTGACGCTTCTGTCATAATGTGGTGCATACACTAAAAAATGTACGTAAATATAATAGAAAAGGACGTTAGTGTAACAAACGTTTTTTCTAAAAATTGGTCAATTGAACGAGTTTTCCGTCGAAATAGGTCTCCTATTACTTTCGATCCGATGGGTAATTGGCACGTGGGCATCATCTACTGGGGGTTTCAAAGTAAGGCAATTCAAAAGAACCCTTGAGTCTTCTAAAATAATTGCAAACAGAAATAAACACTGCCGTTCAGAGAAGTTCGGTCGGTTGGTAAAAAACATGAAAAGGTTACAGAAACAAACGAAACTAAAAACAAAATGCAATTTTATTGTATGTACAGGTAAAAAAGACAAAAATAAATAAATAAAAAGTTATTCTGGCCTAATATAACATACTGAACATTATTTTTTTTTTCATCGAAAAGACCTCCTTTGCTGTTAATCACCGCTCGAACTATTCTAGGCATTCTTTCGATAAGTTTTGTTAAAACGGATTGTGGAATATTAATCCATTCATGTTGCGGAATATTCCGTAAATGTTCTTGTGAAGTTGGGCATATTTTTCGGATCCTCCTGTCCAGTTCATCCCACAACAACTCTATAGGGTCCAAATCTGGGCTTTGTGGGGGCCATATCATTACTTGCAGGGTGTGCTGTTCTTCTTGCTCCTTTAGATAGTTTTTCCACACTAACGCAGTGTGTTTTGGGTCGTTGTCATGCATGAATGTAAAGTTACGGCCTATTATATGCAATCATGATGGCACTGCATGATTCTGGAGTATTGCAGAATAATTTTCCTTCCTCATTACACCCCGCATTCTGCATAAATCTCCCGTCCCAGCAAAGGAGAAACATCCGCACACAAACACAGAACTTCGCCCTTGCTTCACTGTAGGCACAATGCAGTCCGGGATCATTTTTTCGGTTTTAGATCTTCGGACATAAACTCGTCGATTTTGCCCAAAAACCTCAAACTTTGACTCGTCACTCCAAAGTACGTGTTTCCAATCATCTAACGACCGATCTAGATGAGAACCGGCCCACTGTAGCCGTTTTGCTCTGTTGCCCCGACGAAATAAGGGTTTTCGAATGGCAATGCGTCCATGAAGGTCCGCTTGCCGAAGTCGACGTTTTACCGTACTCGCCGAAACTTGTTCTTCACGGCCGCGATTGACTTGGGTTGCTATTTGTGGCGCTGTTAATTTTCTATTGCGTTTGCTTAATAATACAATTCTCAAATCTTCAGCTTTTGTTGTTTTCCTAGATGCTCCGGGACGAACACGATTTTCTATAGTTCCAGTTGTCCGGTATCGCTTTATGTTGTCATTTACCGTTGAACTTCTCATATTTATTTTTTCAGCAATTTGTCTCCCCGAATATCCTTCTTCAAACAGCGTAATAATGCGTGAACGTTTTTCTACACTGGTAGGTTTGCCACGTGCCATTTTGAAGTAAATTTTCTTAAAACTTTCGCGCAAAAACGACAGATGCACACCAACACACGTTCAACAGTAAAACGAAGCAAATTTATATCTCTACGCCTGTGATAAATAAAGAAAAGTGATACTGCGGTATATTTCCTCAATCACTCACCATGAGGAGAGAAGAATGTGAGGGATGAAAAACTGCTGATGAGGCCGAGTAGGCAGAAACACATCTGTTGGTTAGTGTTTTCTCTCCTCGCATTGCTTTTGTCGTGAGCGATTCCACCAATACAATGAGGAAGCTGTCTCCGCCTTATTTTTCGAATCCAATTACATTCATCAATTACGAAGAACTCATCTCACGTTATAACGAATAATCACCACTTATCGCAAACTAAACATAAATCTACTGCTGCAAAAAAAAAACGTCACGTTTTGATAGCGGAAACCTCCGTCTCCAAGCTTATCGCTTTACACCCATCGATAACCGGTAAGGTTTGGCTTTAAGATTACTTCTTTCCTTTTATGGAAAATTGGCCCGGATGCGGATTTACGTCAAGGACGAGGAGTCAACGCACCACTACTTCCAGTTAGTCAATCAATAACGGTCGTCAAGATAAAGTTCGGAATGCGTAGGTGAATGGACAGAGAAGTGCGTACACATTTAAGGTGATGCAATCGGGCGCTTCCCTATACTTGTTATAGTATAGCGATATTTTTGCGAAAGTAACAGATAAGAACAAGCATTGCTCTTAGAAGCTTAGTCAGCTTCTGTAAAGATAAATGTTTGAACAAGCAAACACACGTCCTTCGCTATTGAGATAAATGTAAATTCGATTTGGATATCAACGAGATGTCCTCCGAAAAGTTAACAATAAATGAGGTTAGTTTGCTTTGCCCGAAACTTAAAATTTAATTATTTTAGAAACCGACAAGCTGCTTTCCACTCGTCACAAATATCGTTATATTTGGATACAAATTTTTTTACCCTCCGCCTCTCCCTTCAAGCATTATTTTGTTGATATGATATTCGTTGATGCTGTTGATAATATTCTTACAAATACTATCAACAGCAGAAGTTTCTAGCGTTCATAAATAATTTGGTTTTTCACTATGATAATGCTTTTCCGTACAAGCATGTTCTCGTACTCAATAACTCAAAAGCTTGGAGTTAAAGCTTCTAGTGCAGCATCAAATGGTTTATTTATTTTACAAGAATCTTTTCCACAACTTCGCGTTATCAGAATAAGACCATGTGAAGAATTTTAAAACGAACAACATGTAATTTACATATATTAAAGAAATCAAACCTCAATTACCATCATTTATTGTCCAGCTCTACGTCAATGTGCTTTGTTCCTACTTTCCCGGCGATTATGAGAAGATCATTTAATTTCCATTTCTGTAAAACTATTCTCTATAGCCGCGTTTATAAAAAACTTGCAAACCCCAAAAGCGTAAATTTGTTCATATAAATTTATCGGAATCAATTCATTGTTATAGCCTGCGTTCATAGAGGTTATTTTGATATTTTTGTAGAAAGAGAATTCAAAGCTCCAAGTACCTACTCCGCGTTTCAATGAACTGCGTTTCGAGGATTCAAAAAGGAATCAGACGCCGTTCTACGATCTGAATGCCAGTCTAATTTGGAAACTGAGGACAATGTTACGGGAACTGTCATACGGCTAACTGTTCGGATTCTCCGTAGTGTAGATGAGTAGGAAGTCAGTCAGTGGTTGAGTTATATGCCAAGAAAATCTTCGTTTAAACACATGAACAATACTTTTTATTTTGAGCGTGAATCGATGAACTTTGTACCTTGCAGATTGTAATTATTTGGCGCCTTGCTTATTATATTTTCGTATTGCATGCAGTGGAGCCTTAATTTACTGCTATAGATAAGATTTTAATTTTCTTTTTTTTTTTGGAACCTTGTTTTCGACAGATTTTCGTGATAATAAATAATTTTGGAGCACTATATGGTTTACGATATTTTTGGAATTGCGCTAAAAAAAATTTCGAATTCGCATTATTTATCTAAGATTAAAATTGTACCTGGAAATACCTTGCACGCGTTCTAAATTTGATGCTCATAATCTAACATAGTGCAGGAATATGAATTTTGAAATTACAAAACAAAGCAACTATCACAAATTGTATTATCGTGCCTGCCTTTAATACGAACAGAACACAAACGTAAGGAAAGCGGGCTGATTTTTTGTAAATAATAATGACAAATATGTAAAAAAATAACTCTATTAAATTATTTCGCCGTCTTTTCTCTTTGCATTTTTATTTTTAGTAGGGTTTCTACAAAAATATAAAAAAAGGCGGCAAACATGTAGGTTTCTTATTAAATGTATAATTCCAAAAGTAAATATGAGTATTAGTCATTTTAATAGAATATTTATTTATGTCACGATATAATTTTTCGTCTCACTCTCGCTTTTGCAGTTGTGGTGAATTCTTTTCATCTGAAATTTAGAATGTTACTCATCACCTGTATTTATTTTGTAAAGAGAAAAACTCTAATTGATCAACACTGGAAATTTAGCCCTTAAAATAGGGGGAGCCATGTTTGGGGGTCTCGTTATTTTTTTTTTTGTAATTTACAAAGATGAAATTTGATACTTAGACTTCTGGTTCGAAACAAGAAACTCACGTAAAATTGTCCACCCTCAGTTTACCTACTTAACAAATCGTTTGCCTTCCAAAAATTTATCGGATCGCTGTACCCCGAAATCGGGGGATTCGGCCATCTAAAAAAACTGCGTTGTTCTTATACCAGGATACGTATTTAGTCTCTACAGTTTCATAGAAATCTGAATTTTCGGGTTGTCGGCATTCCCTTGTAAGCGGAATAACAAAGGTGATTTGCCAGCTTTTATGGCTCGCTGAGTGCTTAAACCTTCCGTGAAATGTTACATTTTAAGTGCAAGAAAATCCAGATTTATAGGTGTCTTTTGGTTTTAAATACATCTTTACCGGTCCAAGATATGTTACAATAACGCGCAGATAACGCAGGTTGTAACTTGAAGAAACTTGTGGGTAGATGTGAGCAGGGCATGATGTAAATTTTTTTGAAGATATTTTTTTTTAATTATTTTATTGCATAATCGAATCAATCGGATTTTATGTTTCCTTCTTTGCTTTTGTTTATTTTTTTCAGATTTTGTTTTATTCTCTACCGAATTTATTCTTCTTTCTTCTTTGTGGGCGTAAAATCGATTAACAATTTTGCTTTCTCTTTCATTGAGAGAATGAAGTTTATTGTTACCAAAGAAAATAATCATCCAAATATATTCATATTTTTAAACATCCACGTAAATAAATTTTCCTTGAAGCTGATGTGAAGCCCAATGTAGGAATATACGCATTTCCTGAAATGTACTATTATTTTCAAGAATATTTAAATTTTGCATTAACACTTTAACTGTGTCGTGCACCCTTATGAGTAAAGTTCGCCACTTTCCGTGCACTTCGCGAAATTAGCAGAGACTGGACAGATTCGTCCCATGAGAATGGGTTCGTATTGCCTACTGATTTCCCCGAGAGTCGACAAAACACGAGTCTGTCTAGTCTCTACTAATTACGTAAAGCGCACGGAAAGCGGCGGGGACTGTGGGTGGACATAAATACTTTGTAAGTACGAAAGCATGAAAACTGATGTTAATTGCAAAATAATTCATAGCGAAAGCCAGAAGTTAATCGCCGGAGTCCGCATTTGCACGAGCAGTAAATGCACGTTTCCGAGCTTGTAAGCTATGGTCTTAAATTAGCAGGGCGTATTTTTTTTATGGGAGAGCATCTAACAAAATATAAATACAATATTGATGTTTTCTAACGTATTTATAAAGCCGCTAAATAGTATTTACTATAAACCGCAAAAAATCCTTATCGCTCAAGTGTGCGTCAATGCATCTCATTGCATTCGACGCCGGACAGAGCTCGAAATTTGTTACGTATTGATGATGACCCCCATTGGCGTAACTACTATACTGACAATATTATTCAGAATATACATATGTAGGTAAATTTAAATAATATTACATATACGTACGTATGTGTCTTTTTACATGTACACTGCCGTTCAGACAAGTTCGGTCGGTTGGTAAAAAACATGAAAAGGTTACAGAAACAAACGAAACTGAAAACAAAATGCAATTTTATTGTATGTACAGGTAAAAAAGACAAAAATAAATAAATAAAAAGTTATTCTGGCCTAATATAACATACTGAACATTATTTTTTTTTTCATCGAAAAAACCTACTTTGCTGTTAATCACCGCTCCAACTATTCTAGGCACTCTTTCGATAAGTTTTGTTAAAACGGATTGTGGAATATTAATCCATTCATGTTGCAGAATATTCCGTAAATGTTCTTGTGAAGTTGGGCATATTTTTCGGATCCTCCTGTCCAGTTCATCCCACAACAACTCTATCGGGTTCAAATCTGGGCTTTGTGGGGGCCATGTCATTACTCTCAGGATGCGCTGTTCTTCTTGCTCCTTTAGATAGTTCTTACACACTAACGCAGTATGTTTTGGGTCGTTGTCATGCATGAATATAAAGTTACGGTCTATTATACGCAAGCCTGATGGCACTGCATGATTCTGGAGTATTGCAACATAATTTCCCTTCCTCATTACACCTTGCACTCTGCATAAACCTCCCGTCCCATCAAAGGAGAAACATCCTCACACTAACACAGAACTACGCCCTTGCTTCACTGTAGGCACAATGCAGTTCGGGATCACTTTTCGGTTTTAGATCTTCGGACATAAACTCGTCGATTTTGCCCAAAAACCTCAAACTTTGACTCGTCACTCCAAAGCACGTGTTTCCAATCATCTAACGACCAATCTAGATCAGAACCGGCCCACTGTAGCCGTTTTGCTCTGTTGTCCCGACATAATAGGGGTTTTCGAATGGCAATGCGTCCATGAAGGTCCGCTTGCCGAAGTCGACGTTTTACCGTACTCGCCGAAACTTGTTCTTCACGGCCGCGATTGACTTCGGCTGCTATTTGTGGCGCTGTTAATTTTCTATTGCGTTTGCTTAATAATACAATTCTCAGATCTTAAGCTTTTGTTGTTTTCCTAGATGCTCCAAGACGAACACGATTTTCTATAGTTCCAGTTGTCCGATATCGCTTTATGATGTCATTTACTGTTGAACTTCTCATATTTATTTTTTCAGCAATTTGTCGCCCCGAATATCCTTCTTCAAACAGCGGAATAATGCGTGAACGTTTTTCTACACTGGTAGGCTTGCCACGTGCCATTTTGAAGTCAATTTTGATGCACACCAACACACGTTTAACAGTAAAACGAAGCAAATTTATATCTTTACGCCTGTGATAAATAAACAAGAGTGACGCTGCGGTGTATTTCCTAAATGTATTGTTCGTTAATAATCCCCAAACGACCCGTTTCAAAAGATCGGCACTTCCGAGAAATTCTTGCAATGATAATAAAAGGGACTTTATTGTGGTTGTCGCAATATTTCTACTTTACATAATAATTTATGGATTTAATCCCTTAGAAAAGAGTGTATGCTTAATATTTTTCTAATTTTATGTATTAATAATTGTATACAGTGTGATATAATAGATTTTTATTGTATGACCGAACTTCACTGAACGGCAGTGTATGTGTTCGTTGTTTATCTTGTGAGCTTTGAAATGTTTGACCAACATCGACGACTAATATCTTTTCTAAATTATTTGTGGTAAGAATACATCTATTAGGTTGTAGGACATTCTGAAAGACAGAAAAAGACCTTCCCAGATCACAACTGCTTAGTGGAGCATGAGCAAAGTTTTCCATGACATTTATGTATTTTGCTTTGATATCATCATTCGCAAATTTTCCCTTGAAAAATTTTGTGTTAACACATTCAAGTCCGGGTTTCTCTCAAACAAATTAATTCGATTGTCAAGCCGACGGCCGCCAGGAACATTTTTTAAAACATGAATGACACTCTAATGTGTCTATTTGTTGTATTAATTTTACGCAGACAATCTTGTAATTTTCCGGATATCAATGCGCGTGCCATAGATTTTGTAACCTACATACGTACATGTTTCTGAACTCATTCAGTCATTTATTTCCCAATCTGTTAACATTACGTCTAGACGTCGACAGGCTGTTTATATTTATTTAGTAGGCAATTGGCTCGAAAATATAATGTTTTGCACATGTGAATATATCATTATGCAATCACTATTGCATTTTATATTGAAAGAAATTATAATTTTGAAATTGTGTTCTTACTTAATGTGAAATATAATCGATCTAAATCGTAACACGCAGAAACCTGGGTATACGCGCTACTATCGTCGTAATTCATGAATTAAGTACATACAATAAAATGCACGTATTGTTATCAACGGAAAGGAGGATCTATTCATCCATTGATAATATGATACTACAAAGCGATTTTTTATTAAATGTAGTAAGTAATGGAGTAAGTTAAAGTAATTTATAAAAGACGGGAATTCAAAAAATTATGGAACTTTGGGAACATGAAGATGAAGACATAATGATAAGAAACAGGCTCCTGTGTGACGGATTGCCTGTCCACTCACTGCAAATTCAAGCACATTGGGATCACAATCAAGGGACAACAATTGCGAGTTAATGCAAAAATAGTTTGTTTGAGATTGCATGAACACAATAATTTATTAAATTCTCTAAAGCATGACTTATTTCTTAAAAAATCTACATTAACATCATTGCAGACCAATAGATTGATGATTCAACACATCCTCCAATTTTTTAATAAGATTTTGAAGAGATCTATAAAACGATAAAATTATTACAACTGCTGAAAAAAACTTATTCCCAACACGACAGCACTCAAAATCACCAACATCAATGTCCCACCGTGCTTCGCCCTAATTCTAGTAAACGAAGAAGCTAATAACAGTTAAACACGCAAGTTAATGTTCACCGATACACGCCACGTCTATTCCACTGTCCGCCAAAAATTGCTCAAGGAGATGAATCTTACTAAATAACCTCTGAATGTTAAAGTTGATAACCTGCAAGCCTTTTCGTCGACGAGTTATTTAAAATTAGGAAGTTTAGTGGCGAGGGGCTCATCTTCAATATCCGCTGGACTAGAGGAGATTGACTCGAACGAGTCTTCGAGTCTTGCCAAAGAACTGGAAGAATTGTCAACAGAGGCGGAAATCGATTTAGGTACTTCCATAACAACCACCACAATCCAATAACTTTTTGAATCTGAAACAGCTGTTCTATCTTCGCTTGATCACACCTCGTAATGTATTTAACGAGCAACGTAATTTTCATATTGATGCTTGAAACTATTCAGACTGCCATTGTATTCATTTCATATGAGATGAAAAAGCTTAGTCTTACTCGATTTTAAGGTTGAGCGAATACAACGAATTTATCAAGGCTTGTTTATTTCTAATCGTAAGTATATGGTGCCAATGCCAAGTATGTTTCTGCATTTACAGAAAAACGTAGTAACATTATGCTCAACTACATAACTTGTTTGAGAATCGCCCGACCTCAACGTTTATGCAAATAAATTGGAATATTAAAAGAAATCCTTCAACGTGCTAATCGACTCGCAAACGATGTTATTGAAATATTTTATGCTAATTTATGTATACAGCGTGATGGTGAATTAGACACAATCTGTAACTTCTGCAGTTTTTCTAATAGGAAATTGTTTGTAAACACGGCTAGTTTTAATTTTAGAATACCATCTTTCGACGACAAAATAACTCGATGACGTCATTAATCTTCACATGATGACGTCAGAATCGTTCTTTTTTATAGTTAACCATATTTTTCCTCTAATTAGCGATGGGTCTCCTGATTAAATGAAGAATAAATAATATTGGCACCTTACATAATATTTTTTTTTTGAAAAACAGTATACGCGGAGAAAAAAAGTAGGAGTTACCATTTAGTAAAATTAATTCATGACGTCAATTCGTCCTTAGTAGTGCCGTCATCGGTTTTATCTTTACGTCATCTTAAAACCACCTTCATTTTTATTTCATGATCATGATATTGTAAATAAATACATTTTGGTTCTTTTTTATAAAATAAAACATCCTGTTTAAACGATGTAAATCATTGTCTTTTAGGTTTAAATATTGTCAGCGGGTCCAAATTTCTTACGAAATACATCCTAACCGATACAATGTTTATTATTATGATCACCTGAATAACCGCGATTTCGCAACCTAAGTTCCGGTTTACCAGCGTAATTACATACTTCGATTTTGTACATCCAAGCGTAGTAGCAGCGGGTAAAGAAAGTAGTAAAAATAATCAATGGCCAGTACCCTGAACGGGATTAGGCATGGAGACGTGTATTTTAAATGGTTGGAAATTCCTCGCGTGAAGAAGGTAAACGGATTCAGTAGCGTAACTTCGTCCTTCCAAAAAGAATATTAAAGACCAATGTTCTGTACGATTTGTATATACCACCTTACTCCATTTTATTTAATGAAATGAGACTTAAATGTTTTAAATAAAAAGTACAATTTTATTTTCGAGACATTGACATCCTTCCTAATGGAAACTCCAACACAAGTGTTTGTATATTTTCTAACTTATACAGGCATAACAGATACACTGTACTCATCCCAGGACATCTTTAAAAATATAAAAATTAAACTATTATTAAGCTGATTGATAATATAGTGGCTCTGTATCATCAAATCAAATTAATTTAGAGGGCGCTACAGAAAATACGGATTAATTAGTGCGTTATTTAGGTTAATTAGTTTGCTTAATTGTAAGTATAAGTTGGAGGTTTTGAACGTAGCTTAAGCCTTTATTTTATACTTATTTCGCCGTATTACACGTACTTCTATAAATAACTTGTTTGAGCACCTTAGAAAACTGAGGAAGCTCCAAGCAGTAAGCAAACAAAACATGCTTATTCGTTTTAATTTTGCTTTTCCGTAAGTGATTGTTGGGCACAGATTTACAAGTTTATAGATAGATTTCGCCGGACGACGCATCGTCCCCAGATGCGCTGATCATCCTCGGACAACCGGAACTTCCCCAGATATGTCTGGCAAAATTCGGGCGTCTGGTAATCCTAAATTTATGAGAATTCTAAAAAGAAACAGAATTGTTTTTCTTTGCTTCTTTTAGGTAAGTTAACTGTTACATATCATAATGTTGAAAAAACTCCATATGAAGGAAGGACAAGAAAAATACCGGTTTCTGGGTTTGCCAGATTTTCACGCGTGGCAACCAGATGTTACAAACACGTATAATTTTTGAGTTAATACAATATAAATATGTATATAAATAACAATATAAAAGATTATACACTCCCCGACAAAAACTTAGACGCGGTAAGATGTTTTACGGGTTTTAAGGGTTACAACATTTCTTTGCGAAACTAGCAAGATATCTAATTAAGTTTTTATTCATAAAAGTAAAATAAACTTAAAAATATCTCCTCCAGTAATATATGAACTACATAATAAATTATTACTTCAATGTTTAAACAATTTCTGCGACAAAAATTTAAACGCTCTGTTGCAAATGTGAAACAAAAATCAACAAATGAGTGATCAGTAATGCGTAGATCCTCCATTGTTCTTAATCACTTCCAATAGTCTGTTATTAATAGATTTATATAAATTTAACACATAATTTTGAGGGATATTCTGCCATTCAGTCACTATTGAAGTTTTCAGTTCCTGTACCGTGAAATATTGACGCCCTCCGCCGTAAACGCGACGTGCCAATTCACCCCGCATGTTTTCAATAATGTTTAAGTCTGGTGACCGTGCCGGCCACTGTAAAGTTTTAATCTTTTTCTCTTTAAACCATTCGGTAATGGTTTTTGCTTTATAAGTTGGCGCGTTATCTTGCTGAAAAACAAAATTGCGCCCGGCCCATTGGTTTCCAAAACGTAGAAGATTGTCACGCAATAAGTCTTTATACGTCACAGATGTCATTTTGTTCGTGCAAAACACTATCTCACTTTTATCGCGGAATCCAATCGCTGCCCATATCATCACAGATCCACCCCTTAATTGTCTGGTCATTTTCACTTTTGGTTCCTTTCTCAGATCATCATAATAATGCGAGTACCCATCCGGTCCGTCCAAATTAAAACGTTTCTCATCGGAAAATATAACTTTTTCCCATTGTTTCTTCCAGGATACGTGTTCTTCAGCAAATCTCAACCTCGCTTCTTTGTGTTTCGCCTAAAGTGGCGGTTTTCTCAACATTTTCTTCCGTGATATTACCGGTGACGCCTTTAAAATCCTTTGAACATTACGCACGTGCGTTTGTACCCCCGCCTGTTCTGCAATAACTCTCGCCGACGCAGAAGAATTGGATGCACACCGCAATGTCATGCGTTTATCCCGCTCACTTACAGCTTTCGGTCGCCCCTGGCCTTTTGGTTTGCCGTAATTTTCCGGATCTTTTAGGAAATTTCTAACGCAATGATCGCTTCTTCGTAACCGACGAGCAATTTCCTTCTTACTAACACCATCCTGGCGCCAGGCTAGAACTTTACCCCTTTCTATCAAGGATAATTGCTTTTTTTCTACCCATATTGCAAACACTTTATAAAATATAATTTCTCGCGGTGAAATGTGTACACTTTACCAGCACAACCGCTGCATATAAAGAGAAGTATCAAATTAAAACATTTTTGCTTATATTAATGTAATAACTGCACAGGGTCTAAATTTTCGTCGCATTTAAAATTCCTATTTTGATCTGGGAAAATCTCAATTACCCCTCATAAAGCAATAAATACCCAGAAATATCTATAAATGGACTATTTACATAACAAGTGTTAATAACCCTCATTCACATTTTATATAATGTCTATAAACTTTGTTTCGTAAATAGAAACAATACCGCGTCTATGTTTTTTTCGGGTAGTGTATACAGTTTCTGAGTTATCAAATACAATTTATAATATTTGCTAAAAGATACAACCAGATTGTATAATCGGGTAAGGAGATCCGATAATCCCGGAGTTACAGTCACGCCACTGCTTGGAATTCTGAGACGGTTTCACGGAGACAAATTGCATGTACGAACGTGTTTCGTTTCACGACCTGGCACGGATAGGGGCACGAGACTTTCCGAGCGTAACTTGAAATCCCGGACCACCGGTTCATTGACGCAAAACGTTAAGAAATCGTTTGCGAGTCCGTTTTGTGCAACTGGCTTGATATCCTTGACCACGTCGCTGACATACTTTTTGTCCGTTTCTCTATGTACATTTTATATTTCACAAAGCACTTTCTTTAGCAGACATTTTTATTTAATTAATTTTTTGTTTTATTTTTTGTTCCTTTTTTCTTATACGAATGTGTTCAGCAAGGAATGGGGTAGTATTTCACGGTATTTCGGGAACGAGTGCAGATTTTAAAATTTCGAAAATTGCCATAAATGACCGTTAGGGGACTATAAAAATTTACTTAAAAATCGTTGGAGTGGGTTGCATTCCGAAGTTAAGCGATTCAGCTGTTAAAAAATTGCGTTGTTCTTATAACGAAGTCTTTTACCTTTCAGAGTTACATCGAAATCTGAATTTTCAGGCTGTACAGTGACATAAAACAAGACAAATAATCTTTTGCTTATGCATAATAAATATGTCTGTTATTAACGAAGAACTCGTAGGTGCATGGGGCAAACTTTGATATTTTACAAAAAGAAAAACTTTCATATCCCTACTTAATCACTTTTTGATTGTTTTGACCTATAAAATAAAATTCCTTTTAAATTCGCCCCAATACGACGGAGACTTCTTGTAACCCCATATTACAATGTAAATAACTGCTTCTAGCGAAATCGATTAGGCGCAGCTTAATATTTTGGAAACAACCAATCGATGCCCTTCCGAATACTGTCGGGAATTCCAACAATCCATTATCGCTCCGGTCATATCGATCTGCTATACAATTCAGTCAGTTTTTCTTCGAAACGATGTATGAATTAAAGGATGAATTACTGCTAAATCGCTGTTATTTTTTTTTTTCTATTGAGTTCGCTCCAACGCAGATTACGAATTAGCGTTAATCAGTGTTATTCACGTGTTGTGGAAGATCATGTTATTGCAAAAGATAAGAGCGACACGCAATATGCATACATAACAAAAACACACCATGTTCAACGTCCATACCATTTGTTACTCAGCCGTTTTGTGATTAATTCTTTGTAATTTCACTTATTTTGTTGACTTGTTTGTATCATCTATGACTCTTTTTTTACGCAATTAGGCAGAGACACAGGCGCCTTTAATCACTGCGATTTTAATAGATCTATTGTAACAAATGCCCTTATATGTGTTATAGAAGGTGGAGGCTCTCAATAAACCTTAATATTACTCTAGGATCTTCGTCCCTCAGTTCAGTAGATCTCAGGAAGAATTTACTTAAGTGTTTACTTAAGTCGAGTGCCACTGATGGCAACGCAATTACATATAATGTCTTCTCTTCTAGACATAGACGACATATTTGATCTTCAGCTTTTCCTAGAATGAATAGGTGATGTTTTGGGGTTGCATATCTTGCCATAAATTCCACTATTTCTGCTGTCTTAGGCGAGCCTGATATGAATGCTTTCGCCTGTTTTTGTCCTGGAACATTTTCCGGTACGAGGTCTTTTGATCGTCCTCCCATGCTTTAATTACTGGTTTTACGTGGCTTCCTTGTAGGCCACAGTAGGGGTTAGGATCAATGAAAGGCATGTAAGGTGCTTCCTTCCTAAGGTGTCAACTTATCTGCCTTTTCATTGCCTTCGATCCCTTAATGGCTTGGGACCCATCGCAGGATAACATGTCCCAGTTTCATTAAATTGTACATACATTTGTGAATCAGACCAGATTCGTATGAATAGCCTTTAGAACTGCCTGACTATCGCTGAATATAGCTATGGTTGCGCCTCATATCCCTGTCTCGGGGTTCTTTAAGACGCACAAGTTCATAGCAGAAATCTCCGCTTGAACTATGTTGGTGTGAAGTCCTGTATGCATTCTAAGGTGGGAGTTAGGCCCACTAATGCCTATACCTGTTCCAACACCTATTCTTGAGCCGTCCGTGTACCATGCCAGGGTACCTCTTTTATTTTGAAAAACCCCAGTTCTTACCAAGTAGCATGCGAAATAAACGAAGGTTTGCACATTCTAATGTAAAATGCGGACGGGGTAATTTTCCCCAACAGTTTGTCTTTAAAAGAAAACATTGCGTTTCACATTTTTATATTGTTTGTATCAGATCTTTTTCGAATTAAGCTAGTTCTGCTGTATGCCACTCATGCGTAGACTGAATATTGTTCAGAATATGCCACTTGGATTGTGCGTGGGTGCAATATGGAGACTACTCCAAATAGAAGCTATTTTGTCTATTTTAATTAAGGAAAAATGATTTTCTTTTTCTTACTAGAGGATTTCTGTAATATCGTATATAAGTCGTTAATTTACTTAGGTTCTCCAAAGAGATTATACCTAGAAGTAAACATTATTAACAATAAATATTCCATAAGCGTACTATTTAGATATTCCAAAATCTTGTCTACCTTCCACTGCGCGACCCAGCACGTTTGCATCATTTCTTCAACGGATTTAACGTGCCAATTCCCAGATACGCTAGCGGCCGTTTATTTCCAAGTAAGCATGTACGCAAATACCAGCGGGGAATATTAATTACATAAAGAAAAAGAAACCAGCCCGCGCGTCTCAAGAAGAAAAGTGATTCCCCATCTACTTTCCGCTGTTGCACTTGCGCATTTTCTTGTTTATAAGCTGTCATCGAATGCAGTTCGGTAACCGACTTATTTGTATTATGCATTCCAAGGTCTTCTACAATTGCACGATTATTGCTAATAAATTTTAAGAGGGGGATTTTCCATAAATGTTTGTCGCGCTTTAGGTAAAGCTGGGATTTTGTCGATTTCAAATTCTGGACATTGATTTATATTCTAACTAGAATATTGGGGTTTAACCCAAGGTGAATATTTTTATATATTAGAACAATGCAAATTATTACTAGCAAAACGATCGAGTTAAAAAGTGTTTTCCATCGGAACGAATAGCATAGTGCATCAAACGACGAAGATTGTCGACGGAGAAATTCCTTTGGGTCAGGTCAAAAGGATCGACAATGGCCCAACACAATTGTTGGTTGCTTCACATTGATAGCTCGTAGGTATGAACGTCGACCACATGATTCAACCGGCCAAGGTTGGAAGTATCGTTCGTAGCATCGTATAGCACCGCTTTTAGCCTATATAACAAACTAATGAACGCAATTTATGTTGTTTCAAATTTGAAAAAGTAAAATTAGAATTTTTTTTTTTTTCAGGAATATGGCAAGTATTAAACGTAAAATAATGCTCCAAATTGGATGAAGGGGAGACTCATAAGAGCCACAATTGCAGAAATATTCTGTTGAGCCGTTTTAAATGTTCATATAACAATGCAATTAAATTTAATTAATTAGATTTAAGTTTAATCGTTTGGTTTTTTTCATGCTACTGAATATATTTCGTTTCATTCGTTTATTGGGATCTTTTTCGGCGAATTTTGTGAAATACATAAATCACTTAACATTGTTAAAAATTTGCTTGAACATTCTACGAGTAGTTACAATGCATTAGCACATATATTGATAAGTACAAAGACCACGTCGATACAGGTAATTCCAAAGGTAAAAGATTCTGTTGATTTGTCCACGCCGTCGTTAACAAATAATTCAACATGACTCCGCATTTTAGAAATATGCAAATCACATCCCGACAACTAACAGGTCATTATACAGCTACAAGCATCCATACAAATTCGTTAATTTGCGCAATATTTTCGGATTACAAAAATTGTCTGTCTTCTGGAATGAATGACACTGCACTTCTTGTGTTTGTATAAAACACGAATACTGGTACAGTGAAAGAATTTAATAACCGCGGTGTTTGCCGGTAATGAAAGAGATCTTTGTTGGATAAGTTGTAAATACCTACTCTATTGAACGTAAAATAAAACGATGGATCCTTGGCGGATAAATACAAATAGAAGTAGGCGTGTAATAAATAATCCTGCAGAAACGAGTGCGCACTCATTGGCGGCCTTGATATATTTCGAAAGCGGTCGGACATAACCGAAGTCGGGATTCGCTTGCTCTATGCATGTCATCAGGTAGCTGAATTTATTAGAAACAGTTATCCAAAAATAGATCAATTAATAGTTTCTACCAAGAAAGTTTTTATTAATTCTCCAAAACGCATTCGTGAGCTTAAACAGGCTTGTCCGGGCATTCCTCAGCCACCACAGCCGGTATTGACGAGATGGGGAGCGTGGCTTAAAGCTGTTTTATATTATGAGAAATTTTTGCGCATTATTAAGCCTTGTATCTTAATGATATAATGTCTTGAGGATGGTGGCCACAAATCTAATAGAAAGTTTAGAAAAAACATTTTCCTTTCCTTTCGATTTTTCATTTGAAAGTTAAACTGTTAAATTCCATAACGTTGACACGTCAAACACCACAACAGCACATAGTGCATTCCTTTGAAATTCCCTAAATTATTCAGGGGGAAAAAAAAACAGGTATTGATCGTTTCTATTAAACTGAGAGAGTACATTTACATATTTCTTTCTATACTGGCAAACACCGCGGTTATTAAATTCTTTCACTGTACGTATAATCTAGCGATGATTTAATGCTTCTTAAAGGTGAGAGCTTATCAAGGACGTTTAATATTAATTAGGAATAAATAATGTCAAGAAGCGGGTTGAACTATAATCTATTAGTCATGGTTTTTTTATTTGTTGTTTATTTTTTGCAGGCGTTTACAAATCAAGGGATAAATACAGGAAAAAGAATCCAACTTTTTATCCCGTATTATGTACTAAAATAGATATTCAGAACCAACACGTAGCACTGCATTTGCAATTCGACAAGAAAGAAAGGATAGTAAAAAATAAAAAAGCAATAGTTTAACTCTAGACTTAAAAAAGTTTTTGTTGTTGAGGCTTCAGATTACCCTCGTACATCTAATACATGTTCTGCACAAAATTATTAACACGGTCAGATCTGGAAAAATGTATTTGTTCCCGCGGTAAATATTTTTGTTTATAAAGACAGCTGAAGCAATAACGAATGATATGATAAATGATAACTGCGCCTTATCGTGATAAACACAGGATATAGGCGCAATATAAATGTGATTTGAGCGAAAAACAAATAGTTCAAAACAGTTCAAAACCGAAGAAAAACAACAGTTACTGGAATTCGCATATCTTTGCCACTGCTATGTTTATATTTAAAATTTTATATTCGAAAATTTTTTGAAATAACAAAAACATAATGGTCATTATGCCGCTGATACTAATATAGTTAGCACATTGATGTATGGAACTTGACAAGACTTATTTCGCAAAGCATTGCTAACAAGCCTATAGGACATTGGTCAGGAAAAGAATTTGTTTATACCGGGTGTCTGTGATTAAGTGAGATTGCATGCCAGAGGCGAGCAATTGATTTTGCCTCTGGCTGAATTACGCCTGGAATGCTCTAGTCGCTGAATTATCGTGCTAACTGTTGTCTTTCCGGAACACGTTTGGTTTTACCTGATTCTGGCCGCGGAAGCCTACGTTTTTATATCGTAATATTACTTTTCGAATGCCCAATCAAGTAGGCAATCTATAAAAACGCTGGTACTTATCTAAAGTGTTATCTGCAGTTATTTATAATGCGAACAATCATGGAAAATTTTTTAATTACACTAAAAGCTACGATATGTTTTACACGGTTATCAAATTCCTCGCCTTGCTGCCTTAATTTATGTAACTACTTTTCGGGGAAGACCAAATGTTTAAAATACTACACAAGAATATGCATAATGTGAAGTCCAATGGAACTTTAACTGCTCGAGGTTATTTAGGAGATTTGGGAGATAAAATTGAGTTATGGTACCAACAAGATGACCGTTTGTGTTATAAAACAAAAAAATTCTATTCGGTAACCTAAAAATATGGCGTCCATTTAACTCAAGAAAGTTGATACGAGTGCTGCAAGAACCGCCATCTTCAATTTTTATTCAATATCAATTTTACATTGGACTTGTTGAAAACACTGTGTTATATACGATGGGATTTGACATTTTCAACTTTTTCAAGCAGATCTTAAATCAGCACACAAGACTGCGAAACATTGCCAATTTATTGTAATCCCATTCGATCTGGAACAGCATACAGCATGTGTAGAATAAAAAATGGGATTGGGCAAGGAGCTCATCCCAGATCGTCAAAAAACATCCCAAATCATCAACAAACTAGGATCAATGGACATACGTCAAGGCAAATCCCTCACTTTCGTCTTATCTTTCATTCATTCACGACATTTCTTAAAAGAAAGAAATGGGAATTTTATTCTGAGTATTAACGAGTCACTGCTTCAAATTAATTGTTTATTACTATTGTTCTATATAATAATTAACACACACACACAGGTTAAATGTAATACCATCATTCATACACATAACAAAGCTACATAAAAGATACTTAAAATAACTTGAAATGTGGAGCATTTGAGATAAGGTACAATCCAAATAATCAAAATATGTCGAGCATTTTATAAGCTGATTTCATTCGAAGTTTGCAATTTTTAATTATTATATTTATTCTTGAAACAATGATAAAGACCAGACTGAGATATTTCTGTGAAATACATAAATAAAATTGATTAAAACGAAAGTATAGAGTGGTTTTACGTTATTTTACGTACACTACCCCACAAAAACATAGACGCGGTATCGTTTCTATTTACGAAACAAAGTTTATAGACATTATATAAAATGTAAATGAGGGTTATTAATACTTGTTATGTAAATAGTCCATTTATAGATATTTCTGGCTATTTATTGCTTTATGAGGAGGGGTAATTGAGATTTTCCCAGATCAAAATTTTAAATGCGACAAAAATTTAGACCCTGCGCCCTTATTACATTAACATAAGCAAAAATGTTTTAATTTGATACTTCTCTTTATATGCAGCGGTTGTGCTGGTAAAGTGTACACATTTCACCACGAGAAATTATATTTTATAAAGTGTTTGCAATATGGGTAGAAAAAAGCAATTATCCTTGATAGAAAGGGGTAAAGTTCTAACCTGGCACCAGGATGTGTGTGTTAGTAAGAAGGAAATTTCTCGTCGGTTACGAAGAAGCGATCATTGCGTTAGAAATTTCCTAAAAGATCCGGATTCTTCTGCGTCGGCGAGAGTTATTGCAGAACAGGCGGGGGTACAAACGCACGTGCGTAATGTTCAAAGGATTTTAAAGGCGTCACCGGTAATATCACGGAAGAAAATGTTGAGAAAACCGCCACTTTCGGCGAAACACAAAGAAGCGAGGTTGAGATTTGCTGAAGAACACGTATCCTGGAAGAAACAATGGGAAAAAGTTATATTTTCCGATGAGAAACGTTTTAATTTGGATGGACCGGATGGGTACTCGCATTATTATCATGATCCGAGAAAGGAACCGAAAGTGAAAATGACCAGACAATTAGGGGGTGGATCTGTGATGATATGGGCAGCGATTGGATTCCACGATAAAAGTGAGATAGTGTTTTGCACAAACAAAATGACATCTGTGACGTATAAAGACTTATTGCGTGACAATCTTCTACGTTTTGGAAACCAATGGGCCGGGGGCAATTTTGTTTTTCAGCAAGATAACGCGCCAATTCATAAAGCAAAAACCATTACTGAATGGTTTAAAGAGAAAAAGATGAAAACTTTACAGTGGCCGGCACGGTCACCAGACTTAAACATTATTGAAAACATGGGGGGTGAATTGGCACGTCGCGTTTACGGCGGAGGCCGTCAATATTTCACGGTACAGGAACTGAAAACTTCAATAGTGACCGAATGGCAGAATATCCCCCAAAAAATTATGTGTTAAATTTATATAAATCTATTAATAACAGACTATTGGAAGTGATTAAGAACAATGGAGGATCTACGCATTACTGATCACTCATTTGTTGATTTTTGTTTTACATTTGCAACAGAGCGTCTAAATTTTTGTCGCAGAAATTGTTTAAACATTGGAGTAATAATTTATTATTTAGTTCATATATTACCGGAGGAGATATTTTTAAGTTTATTTCACTTTTACGAATAAAAACTTAATTAGATATCTTGCTAGTTTCGCAAAGAAATGTTGTAACCCTTAAAACCCGTAAAACATGTTACCGCATCTAAGTTTTTGCCGGGGAGTGTAATTAAACTTGTGTGCGGTGCGGAGGTTGGCGTTGTTAGCCGTAATTTTTACAATTAATAGTAACGAAATACAGGAAAATATTGAGAAAATTTATTTTTCAGTTTTTTTTCATATTTGTTTAAAAAAGTAATTAGGTTACTACAGTTATGTAACTGTAATCCTATCCATTATACGGCACTTATATGTATCTTTCAACAATAGACTTAGGTATTATTCATCACCTACATTATCAGCAATCTAACACGAGTGTTCAAGTAATTTTGATTAGTAACAGGTAGTCCCAAACTAAACAAGTTATATCATGAAATTCACGGGTACAGAGTGGCGATCAGACAAGATATGAGTATATTATGTATAAAACAATATTTGATTTAATAACCGTGACTTATCATTCCTTATATAAACTTGCCATTTTATAAGCAATTAAAATGTTTAAATATTTAAATTAATGCATTAAATGACAGACACCGTCATAATCAGAGTTTGGATTTCAATTCTACCATTTGTGTGATTTTGGGCGGAAAGAGGATTTGCATATACATGTACAAGCTAACATCTAATATAAAACTAAAATATTCACGTCTTCCTACAAAAATAGGGCAAAACAGAATTGGACTTCGTCGAACGCAAAACCGTTTTGCCTGTTTACTTTCAATTTTGATTACCTTTGAATATTAAGTTGGTAAAGACTGCCAATGTGTATAATGGCGCTATAGTATAAAATAACATCGTAATTTTGTGTTTAAGCAAGCAGATGTTAACGAAAAAAAAAATTATGCTAAACTAGCTTTCTCGTGGTATTGATAGAATCATTTACGGTAAACGTAATGCAAGTAGAGAAAAAGACACCACCAACAGACATGTTTCTGCTTGTAAGGCAACGAAGATACAAGGTAGAGTTAAAATACTCTCGGAACCACGCTGATGACGCCGGCTAGGCAGAGACATGTCCGTGCTTTTATCATAAACGATTCCATCATCATGTACATCCTTTATTTTTTCAGTAAATACACCTTACGTGGGCACGTCAAAAATATTCTAGTAATATAGCCACGCATTGAAAGATGTTTTTGAAAATGCCAGCTATGTCCGACGTTCATTCGTCACAATGAAACCTTGGGCACAATCTGCAGCTAAACAATGCCAAATTCCGCAGAAGTGCACACACAAACGCGTTTGTTGAAAAAAAAAAAAAAAACAAATTAACCCGCAACAAGAAACTTATCTCTTATCAACGCCATGCAATACTTCACGATTTCACTTGAAAACTAGTTCTACGCTGAAATAGTACGTGAAAGAATTCGTATACTTCTCATAAATAATGTAGAGTTATTTACGTATTTTCAACTTTTAAATATATACAGTTATTAAGAGGTCATGCATAACAATACTAATTACGTGCAGGCCATACGTAGTGCGCACACATATGTAATACACACGTTCAAGCGGCAATAATACGTCGACGATTAGATAAGGCGTTGATGCACATAATTGCCGATAATTCCTATTGACAATTAAAAATTTACGGCAACCGTCTTATATTGACGATAATATGACTTTTGTTTGTTTCCTTGTCTCTTGGCGCGATCGAAAATTGTAAACAAGCTAAAGTTGTAATAACAAATAAGGTAACCTGGTTACATGCTTGCGTACATGTATTAACTTAAAGTAAGTAATAGGTTTATGTGTAATAGGGTCCGTAAATTGTTATTGAGATGTACACTGCCGTTCAGAGAAGTTCGGTCGGTTAGTAAAAAACATGAAAAGGTTACAGAAACAAACGAAACTAAAAACAAAATGCAATTTTATTGTATGTACAGGTAAAAAAGACAAAAATAAATAAATAAAAAGTTATTCCGGCCTAATATAACATACTGAACGTTATATTTTTTTTTCATCGAAAAAACCTCCTTTGCTGTTAATCACCGCTCGAACTATTCTAGGCATTCTTTCGATAAGTTTTGTTAAAACGGATTGTGGAATATTAATCCATTCATGTTGCAGAATATTCCGTAAATGTTGTTGTGAAGTTGGGCATATTTTTCGGATCCTCCTGTCCAGTTCATCCCAGAACAACTCTATCGGGTTCAAATCTGGGCTTTGTGGGGGCCATGTCATTACTTTCAGGGTGTGCTGTTCTTCCTGCTCCTTTAGATAGTTCTTACACACTAACGCAGTGTGTTTTGGTTCGTTGTCATGCATGAATGTAAAGTTACGGCCTATTATACGCAATCCTGATGGCACTACATGATTCTGGCGTATTGCAAAATAATTTTCCTTCCTCATTACACCCCGCACTCTGCATAAATCTCCCGCCCCAACAAAGGAGAAACATCCCCACACTAACACAGAACTACGCCCTTGCTTCACTGTAGGCACGATGCAGTTCGGGATCACTTTTCGGTTTTAGATCTTCGGACATAAACTCGTCGATTTTGCCAAAAAACCTCAAACTTTGACTCGTCACTCCAAAGCACGTGTTCCCAATCATTTAACGACCAATCTAGATGAGAACGGGCCTACTGTAGCCGTTTTGCTCTGTTGCCCTGACGTAATAAGGGTTTTCGAATGGCAATGAGCCCATGAAGGTCCGCTTGTTGAAGTCGACGTTTTACCGTACTCCCCGAAACTTGTTCTTCACGGTCGCGATTGACTTCGGCTGCTATTTGTGGCGCTGTTAATTTTCTATTGCGTTTGCTTAATAATACAATTCTCAAATCTTCAGCTTTTGTTGTTTTCCTAGGTGCTCCAGGACGAACACGATTTTCTATGGTTCCAGTTGTCCGATATTGCTTTATGATGTCATTTACTGTTGAACTTCTCATATTTATTTTTTTAGCAATTTGTCGTTTTTCTACACTGGTAGGCTTGCCACGTGCCATTTTGAAGTAAATTTTCTTAAAACTTTCGCGCAAAAACGACAGATGCACGCCAACACACGTTTAACAGTAAAATGAAGCAAATTTATATCTTTACGCCCGTGATAAATAAACAAGAATGATACTGCGGTATATTTCCTAAATGTATCGTTCGTTAATAATCCCGAAACGACCCGTTTCAAAAGATCGGTACTTCCGAGAAATTCTTGGAATGATAGTAAAAGGGACTTTATTGTGGTTGTCGCAATATTTCTACTTTACATAATAATTTATGGCTTTAATCCCTTAGAAAAGAGTGTATGCTTAATATTTTTCTAATTTTATGTATTAATAATTGTATACAGTGTGATATAATAGATTTTTATTGTATGACCGAACTTCACTGAACGGCAGTGTACATACAGTTCATCATAATTAGAGATGACCAGGGTAGGTGAAATTATTATTTTTTTGTAACCTCGTGCCTATTCGTCCCATAAGAGAAGATTCGTATTGCCTACTGGTTTCCCCGAGAGTCGACAAAACACGAGTCTGTCTAGTCGCTGAAAAAAAGTAATAATTTCACCTGCCTTTGTCATCTCTAATCATAATTAGCTCTAGCTGCTTATTGTACATATGTCCGGAACTAAACGCCAAATAGCATTCAGTTTTGGACTTTCTAAATATCATCCGGTAATTACTTAAATAAGTAATTATGAGATGATAATTTATGCAAAATGCAAGTATCAGTTTGCGCGCGGCTGTATATTTGTATTATTCTTGTGCGTCTTTTTTACATTGACGTCAATATATATTGTCCAAAAGTAGAAGTTTTGCGCAATAAAACATCTGGCATTTGCAAGGCGTTTTGATTCTCCAAATATTTTAAAAACTGCTGCATATTTTGCATTGAAAATTAGCATATTGACGCAGTTAAAAATGGCATATCTTGGAGGTGTAAAATCGTTTCTGTAGTTATACAGGATGAGTCAAAAAAAATACCAAGTTTTTTGTTTTAAATGGAACAGACTGAAAGCTGCTAATAATTGTCTGAAAGATGGTGATTTAATGGCTAAAGTCTTTTCTGTAGTTGTTTATTTATTTTACAACATAATAATACACTTCACTTTAAGCCCTCCAAAAAAATAGGATTTTGGAAGTAGGCATCTGTTTGGGAGACAAGTTGCTCGTTAGACATGAACCGTTGTTCGCCAAGCCATTTTTTCAAATTTGGAAATCAAAAGAAGTCATTGTGGGCCAAATCCGATAAATATGGTGGGTGTTGTACTAATTCGAATTTAATTTCATAATTTTCACAATCGAAATTGCGCAGGTGTGCAACCGTGCATTGTCTTGATGGGAGAGGATCTTTTTCTTTTTCAAATAAGGATGTTTTTCCTCGATTTCTTCGCTCAACCGGTCCATAATACTTTCCACGTTTATTCTCCATTTTCCAAGTAATCGGTGTAGGTGATTCCGCGTACATCCCAAAAAACCTTGCCGGCCGATTTCACCGTCTTCGCCTTCTTCGGAGCCCTTTCACCTTCAACAACCCACTGTTTTGACTATTCCTTTGCTTCCGGAGTGTAGTAGTAGTTGACCTCAAATGTCAATTTAGTTAATATCAGGATTATTCCAAAAGAAATCAGACGCAATTCGATTGGCTGAAAGAAATCCGAACCTGTTTTTTTTTTGCTTTCGCAGCATATGATTGGTTCTGACCAGTTTGTGATTTTTTGCCGGAGCAAAGCTATTGTGTAACAATTTAAAAGAAATTAATCTTCTTTTGGTAAAGAAATACTTTTGCATCTAAAGTTCGGTCATGATTAATACATCAAGGTCAACACGAATCACCTGAAATGCTGAAAAACTTTACAATTGTTTTTTTTTTAATTATTTGCCTGAAATAAACACGTACGCTTTGGAATATGACTCGTTATCTACATCCAAAGCTTACATTAAACCCTAATAAAATCCTGCGATAATTACCAAGAAACTACAGTCCCACATTTATGCTTTCTACGAGGAGGAGGAATTGTTTACAGAAAGAAAAAACGGATCGCTTAGTGCTGAAAACACGCACAGCTTATTTCCACTTAACAGAATATAGGGTATCTAAGTAGATACGTTATTTCAACATAAAATACAACGGTAAAGGTATTTTTTTTTTCGAAAGATTGTGCACCTGCGTCAATCACTTTCACCGGCGTAAATTCCAGGTATCAGTTATATAATCGTAAGTAAATGGAATTGTTAAATGAGATGGATTTATTTACATAACACCTTGAGGCTATTTACCTTATCTCGTAATTGATTTAACAATGATTTAAAGCATCGATATGCACTCAGTATTTTGGAGAAGGTATTTAAGTTGATAATGTGTTTATTTGATTTCCGCAAAATTATTTGCATGGCTGAACTTGCTTGAGGAAAGGTACCGACCACCACCTCGGATCAATACAAACGGCCGTTACCTGGGGTTTTTCCCTGATAATTTACATAATTTCAAAGGAATGCAATCTGAGCTGCTGCGTTGACGTGTCACCGCTGTGGAATTTAACAGATTAACTTTCAAATGAAACATCAAAAGGAAAAGGAAATGTTTTTTCTAAACTTTCTATTAGATTTGTGGCTACCATCCTCAATACATTACATTATTTATGTTATTTTTTGTATATTAATTTATTAAATTATCGCGTTCTATTTATTATAACTAAGCCTGCAGAATCGAGTGCTTTCTCAGTAGCGTACGGCTCGGTTACTAACAATATTAAAAATAATGTACGTAATTACTTAGTATTTTAGTTTGATTGTGCTGTTAATGTAGCATTTCGTTTTCGCGTGATCAACTGCTTCCCGCTCAGTTAGTTTCGCCTCTGGCGTGGTTCACACGTTGAGTTACCGTGCTAACTGTTGCCGTCACTCTCCTGAAGAAGCTCCATACGATTGTGGGCGAAACGTCGAGTTTTATTTTAATCAACGACATGACACGGTTCAAACCCGGAACACGTTTAGTTTCAACTGATTCTGGCCGTGAAAACCTAAGTTTGTATTTATTATAGTTTCCGCGTTTGTCTTCTATAATATTGTAGTACGTGAAAGAAGAGGCACGGAGGCCACATCGCTTTTTAAAGTGGTCACTAACACATTTAAAATATAATTCTTTCTTGCAGTCGTTATTTCATCCAAGGTCAGCCATATTTTTTTTTATTTTTTAACTCTGCTTTGGTTTGATCCGTAATCGTGTCTTTCACCCGCGGTAAATTAAACTGTAATTAACTTCTTGTTGGCAATCTCCATTCCGGAATATGTTTCCTCCATAACTTTCGAAATTCTTCATTGTCTACAATAATTTGTGGAATGTTGCTTACACTTAATATAAAAATAAAGTCATATGGAAATTAATAATATGGTGTATCAGGTTTCCCATTTAACAGGTGCTGTTTGCTATTAACATGTCTTTCACAAGTACGGTGAAATATTTGTATTGCAAATAGTACATCTGATAGAAGAAATCTATTGACACTCGTCGAACGTAACAAAGTACGCCTTCGATTCACCATCATCAATCCAACCCGCCATTCATACACATCCTAACCGAACGCGTATGAATCCCAACTCCGGGTATCTCCGACGGCTTTCGAAATATATCACCGCCGCCAATGAGTGCGCACTCGTTTCTGCAGGCTCTATTATAACATGTTTTTGTAATCAATTTACCTAATAAATATAAACATATTTGTCAATAAAAAAATATATATTTGTTAGTTATTATCTAATTAAAGATAAAATAAAAATTATTAGATATTCTATTTGGCGTAAGTGCTACAGCAGTTGTTATTTAGCAACCCACCTCTAGATATAAGTAATTGAATGAGTGAATAATGCAGAAGTGTTGAATGACATTCAATGTTTGGCCTTGTCGTCTACAACTGCTATGTGACTCATTAACCATTGCCGAGTCCAAACTTCAATATGTCTCACTTCACTTAAAATTTTTGTTGTGTAATTTTTGTTATCAAGGTAGAGGTATGCATAATTGCGCAGTGCCTAAACTTGTTTTTAAATTGACTTTTAAGGCTGTATTTAACGAAAGATAGTATTCGGAGCAACATTCTCTGTAAGTTTATAAAAAATGAAACGAATGTTATTAAAAAAAAAACAAGTTTTGAATGATTTCCTTGATATTATAAGTTAGTTCTAGTCTACCTCAAAGTCCAAAAATATGTTTCCTGTTGATATTTTTTAATATTTTATGAATTCGCTGCTGAAGGCGCAAGTACTCAACAAAACTCACTAATTTGCCTGCAATAACAATAAATACCTACGACGCGACTTAAATTTCTATAACGGCATACAACAGTCGCAATAATCATAGTCATAATTAAATAAATTTACCCCGGTTAGCGCAAGTTATGTTTTTGTACTACTGCCATTAACGCCATGTACTGTGCGTTTAGCCAACTACATATGTATTTATGTCCGCCAATCCTCCTATGAGCTCCTCTATAGCTCCGACTCTTACTCTTTACATTACTACCTATTAATATCTTGATTTAGTTGGTTTCTTTCTAATCTTATTCCCAACCATATCCGTCTGACAGATCGAGCTCCGAATCAACTTCATCAAGTTGAATTAATGAAAAATTATTGCCCAGAAAATTTCAACCTTTTCCCTTGCTACAACTGCATCTTTCATAAAATCGTAAGCCTTTTTTTCCTCTGATACCAACTTTATGGCTCAATTATTAACTTATAGCAGATTGAATCTCATTAACCTTGGCTATGTGGCTTATCTTGAAGGAGCCAATCAAACAACGTGCACTATCCTCATTCAACGAATTGTACAAACAACATGTTGAATGAGTAACGTTTTTTTTTTAAGGGATTTTGTTGTATGTATTTGCAGACTGATAAAGTTGTGAATCAAAGCATAAGATGAACAAATACTGAAATAGATCAACATCTACTTCATTTTAAATTTCAAGTACCAAGATAGACATTAAACGGAAATAAGAAAGTGAGAAGTACCTAAGAACCAGTTTTAACAGGAATTCTAATAGTGATTCATGTTTATTTGATGTTTATTTAGGTACACATTGTCTCTTGTTTACATTTGAATAATGCAATAAAAAAATCTATTTTTGTAGTTTAATTGTGCACAGCTACGCTTGGGTAGTTAGAAAAAAAAATAACCGTGCAGATCTATTTTTAATCTATTTAAACCAATAACACACATGCACATCAGATAAACAATAATTCACGAACGACACCATATCAAATTGCGACGTTAAAATAATACTTTGTTTGGTTTTTTGTACCTCGACATTCTTTTCGTGTGTTTACAGAAAATGGTTAGTGTGATGCGCAATTGGCAGTGTTTATTAATTTTCTTTGTTTCTGTTACGATTTAATTAATTACCGGCATGATACTAGTGAGTGCGTATGATATCCGCATTTTGCGTTTCATAATTGATAATGACAACGTCTGATGATTATCGCTATCCAAACTAGATAATTCTTGTTTGTGGACATTCAATTTTTGCATGAAAATCTATTGTCAAGTCATTATATACACTGCCGTTCAGTGAAGTTCGGTCATACAATAAAAATCTACTATATCACACTGTATACAATTATTAATACATAAAATTAGAAAAATATTAAGCATACACTCTTTTCTAAGGGATTAAAGCCATAAATTATTATGTAAAGTAGAAATATTGCGACAACCACAATAAAGTCCCTTTTATTATCATTCCAAGAATTCCTCGGAAGTACCGATCTTTTGAAACGGGTCGTTTGGGGATTATTAACGAACAATACATTTAGGAAATATACCGCAGTATCACTCTTGTTTATTTATCACGGACGTAAAGATATAAATTTGCTTCATTTTACTGTTAAACGTGTGTTGGTGCGCATCTATCGTTTTTGCGCGAAAGTTTTAAGAAAATTTACTTCAAAATGGCACATGGCAAGCCTACCAGTGTAGAAAAATGTTCACGCATTATTACGCTGTTTGAAGAAGGATATTCGGGGCGACAAATTGCTGAAAAAATAAATATGAGAAGTTCAACAGTAAATGACATCATAAAGCGATATCGGACAACTGGAACTATAGAAAATCGTGTTCGTCCCGGAGCATCTAGGAAAACAACAAAAGCTGAAGATTTGAGAATTGTATTATTAAGCAAACGCAATAGAAAATTAACAGCGGAACAAATAGCAGCCGAAGTCAATCGCGGCCGTGAAGAACAAGTTTCGGCGTGTGCGATAAAACGTCGACTTCAACAAGGGGACCTTGATGGACGCATTGCCATTCGAAAACCCTTATTACGTCGGGGCAACAGAGCAAAACGGCTACAGTGGGCCCGTTCTCATCCAGATTGGTCGTTAGATGATTGGAAACACGTGCTTTGGAGTGACGAGTCAAAGTTTGAGGTGTTTGGGCAAAATCGACGAGTTTATGTCCGAAGATCTAAAACCGAAAAGCGATCCCGAACTGCATTGTGCCTACAGGCACAAGGGCACAGGTGCAAGGGCGTAGTTCTGTGTTAGTGTGGGGATGTTTCTCCTTTGCTGGAACGGGAGATTTATGCAGAGTGCAGAGTGTAATGAGGAAGGAAAATTATTTTGCAAAACTCGAGAATCATGCAGTGCCATCAGGATTGCGTATAATAGACCGTAACTTTACATTCATGCATGACAACGACCCAAAACACACTGCGTTAGTGTGTAAGAACTATCTAAAGGAGCAAGAAGAACAGCACACCCTGAAAGTAATGACATGGCTCCCACAAAGCCCAGATTTGAACCCTACAGAGTTGTTGTGAGATGAACTGGACAGGAGGATCCGAAAAATATGCCCAACTTCACAAGAACATTTACGGAATATTTTGCAACATGAATGGATTAATATTCCACAATCCGTTTTAACAAAACTTATCGAAAGAATGCCTAGAATAGTTCGAGCGGTGATTAACAGCAAAGGAGGTTTTTTCGATGAAAAAGAAATATAATATTCAGTTTGTTATATTAGGCCAGAATAACTTTTTATTTATTTATTTTTGTCTTTTTTACCTGTACATACAATAAAATTGCATTTTGTTTTTAGTTTCGTTTGTTTCTGTAACCTTTTCATGTTTTTTACTAACCGACCGAACTTCTCTGAACGGCAAACAACACTCTTGTTAAATTTATTTATTTATTAAATAATTTTCATTTAAATTCGATGAACAATACAAAAAAGTAACACTTTTACGTTCTATCACAACCTCCGCCATCTTTCTCGTTTAAATTATATTTGACGTTCGTCTTCGAGTAATGTCTCTTACGTAATCCTCTCTTCAATATATTGTTCGGTGTTCTCTTCCGGTTCATTAAACATTTTTTTCACAGAGTTCGCCACTGTCTCAGGACTTCCTCAGGATGATGTTCCATAAAGTCAGCTGCTGTAGGTGTTCGTTTTGGGCTTTCGGCTTCGCCTACCTTGTCAACGTTTACCGGTCACAACCTTTGACAGAGATACAAATTTTGTAGTTACCTTGTCCACAATGAACCGCGATCTTTTTATGGCTATATGCCAAGTTTATATTTCAATGTCAATTTTTGCTACTTCTTGAATCTCCTGTATTCGCTTAGAGGATCACACCACAAAGGCAGCTTTGTATTAAGCGTTTAAGAATATTTTACATCTTTACTGCTTCCACCTTAGGTTCCTGATGTTCTTCTTTTAGCTTGTGGAGCTGTTTTAATTCTTTTTGTAGTATTTTGTATTGTCTTCTTAAATTCCTTAAATTCTCCTGTTATTATCCCATAATCTTCCTTGATCTATTTATTTTCTACATTTATCTCATATTTTCTTTTCTAAATTGCACAATTTTTTCAACTTTTTCCTTATGATCTTGTTGCATACTCGATCCTAAACCAATTAAGGAAACTGCATCATTCTTCAAAGGTTCCACTTTTAGTTTGAGGTGCTCGTTGAGTTTGATCAAGTTTATTTCCTCTCATATTCCTTCATTTTTCAATTTAATTCTTTTTGTTGCGTACTGAGGGACAACCGAGGAAGTTACCAGGATATTGTAGAGATTTTGTTCAAACACTTTGCTGCAATGTACCCTAATTTTTCGCAGGATTACCTTGGCCATTCTTAGGGCATCGTGTGGAAATATGTCCTGCTTCGTCCTTCTTCTTGACTTTGCTACTGTTATTTATCGCATCAAAGTTATGTGAAGCCATCTTCATAATTTTGAATTCGTCTTAGGAAATTAACTGGGAGGGACTCTATAATATGTTTAGAAAGCGATAGCGAAGTGATACGAATTGTATCTCTTAGCAGCTTGGAAATCCCCCAACTTCGAACGCAGAAACTTTACGTGTTCCAAGTTCAAAAAGCCGTTTTTCCAATATTCAAATATCGATTGAAAATCTGCAAAATTAACCGCAATAAGCTCGAATTAGTCGATAACTACGGTTAAAATTCGTTAGAACAAAAACTAGATTTATAAAAAAGATGAATGTAACAAAAATTATTTATATTACGAACAGTTGTAATAAAATAAAACAGAAGCATACACGTACAAGTTGCTACTTGACAAGTCACCCAGACAATCTACAAGTTTCCAAGAAACAATCATTTTTATTATGAGATATTGAACGGGTTTTACGCTATGAAATGAATATGTATTGTAGCGCTTCCATTTGAACGATAAGCGAATCGTTTAGTCATCCATGTTTACGAGGGGAACCTTGAAATTGTACAATGTTGGCTCGCGCGACAAAATATTATTCATGTAGCTACCGGTTTGTTGTTCCATAATGTAATCGGTAATTGGTGAAGCAATCCCGATGCGTACTTGGAAAATACAGTGTTTTGGATATTCTTTTGAAAATGATATGATCTTTGTTTAGTGTTAAATAATTAAAAAAAATATGAAAACTCACACTTATCTTATTTTACATTGGTGAAAATAAAGATTCTATTTAACTCGTTTACGACCTAGATTTTTAGATATTCAGGTTGCTCAGAATATTGAATTCCATCAAGTAAATAATGATGATATTTGCAATAACGCTGTTCAAACAGATGCAATCAGCAATGAAATCGCACAATTATTTTTAGCAGGCGATGATTAGCAAAGTTGTGGCGTTTAAGGATGGACTACGGCTCCATTTCAGCAATGATAAGGTCTGCAGAGCTCAAAAAAAATTCAACTATAGATTGCATTAAAAAAAGTTTTATTGTTCGGAATTGAGGGCGCAATTAATGTAATTTCTCAAAAAATTCAAATCGAAGGTGGGTCGTGATGTTGTATAGATTTGCTTTAATACTGCTGAATTCTTGCAAATAAAATGAAAATATGAAGTTATATTATATGCGAAAGAATTCGCGATAATTTTGGTTGGTCTTATTGGATTCTTAAGAACTTGGGTTCGTTTTAAAGAGAAATTTGGGAAGATTAAATTATCACACATTTAAGTTTTTAAAGGAAATGATATATTTTTGTTTGTGAGTTATTATTGATAAAAGCTCAAAGTAGATAATAATGCATGTTATTTTTACGCACGTCGTAGCTTCAAGGTGTGCAGGAGGTAGAAATAGGCACTTGTAAAGAATATATGTTCTAAGAAGTAGAGATAGTACATGCATGTTTAGTTTTAGAAAAAAAAAAACAAAAAAATTTTTTTTTTCTCACATCATTTGGTCACCGGTTGATGACGAGAACCATTCGTGTCCTCGAAACGGTCGTCCCGAATTAATTCTTATGTAATTAATTAATCTTGTGTGGTGCGGAGGGTGCCGATACTTATGTGTTGTTTGCTCAAAGTAGAAATTATGAAAAATAAGAAAAATTAGAAAAATAGCGCGTTACTAGCATGAAATATATTGGATTTATTTCGCATGCTGATTGCGTGTAATTAAATATGAATTATTTATTTTATTATTTGATAATAGTAATAACAATAATAATAATAATGAGTGTTTTATTAGTATTGAGAGAACATAGCTTATAGTAGAAATGTCTTTCGGGGGATGTCATTTCTGACATTTCTACTATGGATTACGGTCGTGAAAGCCTACACTCAACAACATAGCTTATAGCTGACGTGTCATAAACTTCCCTGGTAGGATAGACAACTTTTACTAGTTTTTTCAGTATATCTACTTCCTTCCTAGTTACAGACACATTGTTATTGTTACATGGGTAATGGAACAACTCTGTCTTTACCTCATTCTCCAGTCCTCCTATTCGTAAAGGAAAGTGAGATAGTAATCTCCGATTTTCGCCTCTCTCTCTTCTATTTCAAGACTTGATCAATAATAACTAACAATAAACATCCCCCCCCCCCCCCCCCAAATACTAAAAAGGAAATATAAAAAAAAATTCGTTCAAACAAGGCCCCATAGCCCTTGATTAAAAAAAACATATCCTCCAATCGAATAACATTTATTAATCTTCTCAAATTCCTCTTTAAAATAAATCCAGGTTCTTAAGAATCCCTTAAGACAAACCAAAGTTATTGCAAATTTTATTCGAAAGAATTCCTCATTAAACATTAAGCCAAATCTATGCAATATCACGTAGGTCATGCATATTCCATTTTAATATTTCGAGAATTTTTTTTTCTATTTTTTTAAACATTAGTTGCATTTTCTAAAAGCATTCCATTAAAATTATTTTTAATGGAATGCTCCTGATTACCTCTTATGCTTGTTTTTTTTTTTAAATTTTGTAGAACTTATCATTAGATAGAGCTGCTGTCCATCCTTAGACACCCGGTATTTTTCATGCATCTGCACCCCCTTGTTACGAAATTCGAATAATATCCTACAGAGGAACGTATCTTTAACTTAAAAAAATAAAAAATACTTCGCATTAAAATTAACGGCGGAAATTCAATTCAAAAGTAATTAATTTTCCCTCTCTATTTGAAGGAAGCGCAACGAATGAAACGCATCATAATATTGCGTTAACTATTACCGATTTTGCATTGAAAACATTGATGTACAACCTATTTATGTATATTAGATCAAATATATTTTTTAATATTTAAACAAATCAGATTACGATGTTTAGCGTTATCATATAATTAGATAATTAGACACATCTCTAAAATACGAGTAATATTGCGTAATCATTGCATAATATTTTTATAATTTAAATTTATAAATAAATAATAGATAAATTACATAAAAATGTTTCTATTCGTTACATAGTCGGAAATTAATGAAACGGTAATCGTATCTTAGAATTTGTTATCCGGTAAAACCTCTTCTAATTGATTATTTAGACCATTCCGAACAACAGAGCGGTTCAACTTGACCTTACCGTGAAACACAAAGTAGTTCCAGTCAAGGTTTCTTTTAAGATTATTTAGGCCACGGTGTAAACACTTTGGAAGCGCAAGTTTATTTATCCTGACCCCGACAACAAATGTCAATGCTTTATTAGTACTAGCCTAATATAGTAATAACATTTATACATATGTAAGTACATAATGTAATGCATGTATTACAATTTTTTAAATTTATTCCTTATAAGGTAATCATTATTTTAAAATAAATAACGATTTCTAATTGATGTCCCTTACTTTAATGGCCTGTGCAGTGAGTAACACGTTCTAAATTTACGATGGATATTTTATTTATAAATATCGATTCCGTCGATAATATCAGAAATGTAATTAAGTACCTGCGTACTGCGATATTAGACACACTGCTGTTCAAAATATTATATATGAAGGTAGTGTAAAAAGATTCAAGCCCCAAAATGAAGATGGCATAAGATACTTTTTAAAATTCCAGCCATATCGGATGCTCAGTTGCTATTTGTGGCTGATGTTGGTGTTAGTGCCAGGATGGACGGATTCCCAATTGCCACAGTTAAACTTTGGCCAGTTGAATTTAAACGCAATCGTACCAGCTTGGTTGACGATGAACATTTGCGATGGGCAAAAACTGCAACTATTATCGATAACACCGGAAAACTTCATAAAATGTCCTTGGTTTTCTTGAGCCTTGTCCTTCTCCTTCCAGTTCCATCAAGTTGATGGTCTCCCTGGGGTCTTCGGTCCTTGGCGTTTGGTCCTCGGAGTCTTTTTCCTGGACTCCTCCTCGGTTCCAAAAACAGAAAAATATACGTTAGTATGGTACTAGTATACGCTATGGTGATACTTATGCCAGCCTACTCAGGTGATCGTAGGTGGTCTTGTACCTCGCTCCTGAAAAGGTTCTTCGAATGGTGGCGTTCTTCATTGCGGGATTCTCGCTAGTTAGGGTCTTCTCGAGCAGTTCTGCAGTCGCTCAGTCTCGCTCAGGTGTGTCAGTGCCGTGAGCCAGACACATATTTACTGAAGATTTGGGTATAAGGAAGGTAAAGCAAAATAAAGCCGAAGCGCATTCGAATCAAGATTTCCAAAAACCCTGTTGGAGCAGTTTAAGCGAAATTTTTTTGCATCGATTGATAACTGTAGACGAAACTTGAATACGCCACGCCAAGGTACAGTTGAAACAATGAATTGAGAAAGGTCAAAAGGCGAAAATTGTTCCACGGGTTGAGAAAGTGATGCAATAATGCATTATTACTTGAGGAGAGTGTTGTTTCATCAAAACAACCCACCGTTTGGCACTTCTGTTGCCACCACGGTAAAAATTCACGAATTAGGTGCTATTAACCAGATCTGGCCCTGCAGGGACTTTCTTCAGTTTCCTAGGCTCAAAGTTTCGCTCGAAGGGAATAAGGAACTTATCACATTCGTAAACGCCTATTTTGTAGAACGAGATGCCAACTACCATTTGGAAGACTAGATGGAAGTACATATGTCTAGGGAAGGAGACTATATTGAATTCACTTTAAGAATGTAGCGTTGGGGAAGATAGGAAAATATTTCTGACGTTTACTATTGGCAGATACCTAAGAATGATGAAAAAAGTTGCAACATCCGGAAATTTCGTGCAGTGGGCCGAACAATACTTTAGACCACTTTAGACATCATTTCTTTTTAATTTTTTGTAAGTTTATCATTGCATTTCCGCTTTTAGTCGTAGCTTTGAATTTGCGAACTATTTTTTTGTTTTTTTTTTGGTAGATATTTCTGCTTTTTGTTGTTGACTTTCTATTTGCGATGAAGACATTATTTGGAAATAATTCTCTTGTTTGTCACCAATTCGTCTTGGCTATATCGCAGTCCGATTCTCTCGCATATTAACATTTTTTTTCTGTGTATCTCATATTATGTGTTGTCGCGATGGTCAACCTCCGATTACTTTCTGGCATTTTGCTGTGAGTGATTCCCCGCAATATGTGATTTGCTCTTTATGTAGCGATATGCATACATCCAATTTACATACAATTGTCTTGGTTGAAGGTTGGGGAATTCCATATTTAGCGTTAATTTGCAAGTGATATTCCCCGTTGCTTGACATTTCATTGATATGCCTGACGCGAGGTTAACTTTCATTTATTCTTTTATAATATTGTGTAAATTATAAACTAATCTTTCTTATTATTAAAGCTGTGAAAATTGAAGAAATATTATTGTAAAATTATTATTATTATTTTATTTATGAAAAAAAACGAACATATACAATAATTGTCCAATTTAATTTTGAATACTTCCAAAATTCTAAAAAAACGATATAAACCAAAAATAATGTAACGTGCAGTACATTCATATAGATCAGACGTAACAATAAATATAAAATCAGATTGTTAAAATTGCAAGTCAAAAAACAGCGAAGAATTGAAACGTTTTAATTGTTTAAACTATTGGGGAACCGTGTATAATTTTCACCTACTAAATAAAAAGGCGTAAACAACGCTCCTGAACAAAACATTTCGAGGAAGTTTATCACCCGAACATACGTTGTTCTTATCTATCACTTGAAAAACAATTGCTCGCGCTATTTATGATCTGATCTTGATTCTCTTGTTTTTTATTGACGCACAATGATTAATCCAAGCGATCCTCAGAGTTATCCAAATCTTACAGGTTATTTAATTCCGTTAAATAGATTCATAAAGATACAGGTGGCGAGATTTTAAAGGAATCTTTTAATATGACTTTATGGGTGATATGGCGTCATACATTTTACTGTAGTGCGTCAAAAGGTGTTATGATAAATTAAATAATGTGAATTGTTCACCTGAATTTTTAGTAGCAATATTTTATCAAGTATTCAAAAAATTGAATATATAATTTTCTAAAATCGTACGAAAAAAAAACATAACGAAAACAATGAAAGAATTTGTAGAAAATCGTAAAGTGGTATGTTTATATTAAAACCCCATCTATTAAATGTTATTGGCAACAGTTATTTTAACTTCTTTAACAAGAATTATTGTACTATAGCTTAATATTCAGATTGTTCATAAATTGGTGCAAAATCCCTTTGATCACTAGAAGACCAGTCAGTCCTTCCTTCCTTCCTTTATTAAATATATATGTGTATTGTTAAAAGTAGCTGTTTACCAGAGAGTAATTCTTGAGCATTTTCGATAGGTTTCGCTTGCTACTACAGAGCATTCGCACAGTGCAACTACTCTAAGAACTGTGTCCATACTACGCCTTTAATAATTTTGTGAGGGATGCCTGCGAGGACATTGCTTATAAAATTTTATTTAGAAAAAAAATTAGAAGAAAGAAGAGAAAATCATGGATACAACATAAAGTAGAACTCTAGTCAAGGAAGCTCAAATTGTAGACGCTCATCAATTTTGAAATCTCATTAGTATGAACGCAATACAGGTTAGAATCAGTTGGACCAAAAATTACAAAAAAAAAGGATATCAAAACACATAAAGGAGAAGCTGACAATATGGTCAAGAGTAAACTCAACGCTAGATTTAGCAGTCTTGTGAGTGATCCCTCTACGTAGGTTTGGGCTTTTTGGTAATCCGAGCCCATTTCTGAGAGCCGCATGGACGGCAGTTTCTTCTTCCACTTGGCAGAATCTGCATGCTGTTTCCTCTGCCAGGTCCCAATTACTCATGTGCTTCTTGAGCACACAGTGTTCCGTTAGCAGGCCCACTATTGTTCTAACAGACTTCCTGTCTCTGCTTAGTAGGTCCGCCGTGAATGTAGGCCTGTGTCTAAACAGAAATCGCTTGATCTGTCTCTGACCTAGAATGAACTTCCACCAGTCTTGAGATTCCTTATCCTTCCATTGTTTGGTGATTGTTTTTATTACCCACCGAGTGCATTGAGCGATTTTTAGCAGTTAACAAGCTTGCTCGGGCTAGTTTGTCTGCCTTTATGTTCCCTCGATGTCCTTCGTGTCCTGGTACTCCGGGCCCGGGTCACCTTAGCCATCTAATTAACTAAAGTTAAAGTGTACTTTAGATTTAAAGTGACTTTAAATTTATTATGTAATCTATCAAAAATTAGTGCAAATAATACAATCACAATTTCTTTAATTTACTATATAAATAGTATATTGCCAAACTAGAAAGTGGTGTTGCAAAATTACAATTGGATCAATGTTGTTTATTAAATACGTCCTTGTTGAACCATATTGTATAGAAAAAGGCATTGCTTGAACTACACTACTGTTCAGAGAAGTTCGGTCGGTTGGTAAAAAACATGAAAAGGTTACAGAAACAAATGAAACTAAAAACAAAATGCAATTTTATTGTATGTGCAGGTAAAAAAAACAAAAATAAATAAATAAAAAGTTATTCTGGCCTAATATAACATACTGAACATTATATTTTTTTTTCATTGAAAAAACCTCCTTTGCTGTTAATCACCGCTCGAACTATTCTAGGCATTCTTTCGATAAGTTTTGTTAAAACGGATTGTGGAATATTAATCCACTCATGTTGCAGAATATTCCGTAAATGTTCTTGTGAAGTTGGGCATATTTTTCGGATCCTCCTGTCCAGTTCATCCCACAACAACTCTATCGGGTTCAAATCTGGGCTTTGTGGGGGCCATGTCATTACTCTCAGGGTGCGCTGTTCTTCTTGCTCCTTTAGATAGTTCTTACACACTAACGCAGTGTGTTTTGGGTCGTTGTCATGCATGAATGTAAAGTTACGGGCTATTATATGCAATCCCGATGGCACTGCATGATTCTGGAGTATTGCAAAATAATCTTCCTTCCTTTATTGTGGTTGTCGCAATATTTCTACTTTACATAATAATTTATGGCTTTAATCCCTTAGAAAAGAGTGCATGATTTTTATTGTATGACCGAACTTCACTGAACGGCAGTGTATGTTTTGCCGTTGTAAGAAAACCATTTCAAAAATCTAATGTTATTGGTGAGTTTTAGAGCAAACGAGAACCTTTATAAAGTATATATGAAGCAATCAATGGTATAATTTCCCGCTAAAAAAAAAACGATGTTCATATATCGCTTAGCAACACACACGTACCCACCAAGGTTTAGACAAAGATAAAATTAATAAGTGGGTCTAAAAAGTGGATTTCGATATAAGCGAGTGTACAATATGGTGTAAACCTTAACCGATTGTAAAGTCAAGAGTGTTATTTACCACGATAACCCGTGCGTTAATCTCGTCGAAATTTAAGTGATCCCCACGAGTCGCGCTGGTATTTTTCACTTACGTGAATAAGCACGTGCCGATAAACGCTCAACGTAAGGAGGGGATTCTCTGCAAGTCACTGCTAATCAGGTTCAGGCATGGAATTCGAATGAGTACGTGTTTTTTGTTTGCTTATGAAATTCCGAAGCTATTTTTAATATCCGCCGAGGACTTTTTCCGGTTTCCGGTTTTGATATCGTTATTATTGTTCTGTTTATAATTTTAGATACAAAATAATGGTTTTTCTTGTTAGTATAGTTTATAGCAAGAATAACAATAATAAAGTGCTGCATTAGATGAAGGTTGACATCCTTGAGTTGATATCCAATGTTTTGCAAACTGGTTTTTAAATTGTGCAATTGTAGAAGTAGACGTGATGTGGCAAATTGTTTGACGATGCTCTTAGTGGATAGAACACAGTTTGTTAAATCCCATTGCAGAAGGGAGCTTTTTGGACGAACAACTCTCTACAACCTACACCTTGAAAACATGACTGCTTTTAAATGATGTTCATATAACTAATTTATACAGATGCGATTCTGTGGAATTCAAATATTCTTTCCCCATCGTTCAATATAGCGCAGCAAATTGTTGGGAACAGTTGCATACAAAAATCTAGGATTGATTTGTAGGAAATTTAAAACGATAATACCCGTTTATAGACATTATATAAAATGTAAATGAGGGTTATTAATACTTGTTATGTAAATAGTCCATTTATAGATATTTTTGGGTATTTATTGCTTTATGAGGGGTAATTGAGATTTTCCCAGATCAAAATAGGAACTCTAAATGCGACGAAAATTTAGACCCTGTGCATTTATTACATTAATATCAGCAAAAATGTTTTAATTTGATACTTCTCTTTATATGCAGCGGTTGTGCTGGTAAAGTGTACACATTTCACCGCGAGAAATTATATTTTATAAAGTGTTTGCAATATGGGTAGAAAAAACAATTATCCTTGACAGAAAGGGGTAAAGTTCTAGCCTGGCACCAAGATGGTGTTAGTAAGAAGGAAATTACTCGTTGGTTACGAAGAAGCGATCATTCCGTTAGAAATTTCCTAAAAGATCCGGAAAATTACGGCAAACCAAAAGGCCAGGGGCGACCGAAAGCTGTAAGTGAGCGGGATAAACGCATGATATTGCGGTGTGCATCCAATTCTTTTGCGTCGGCGAGAGTTATTGCAGAACAGGCGGGGGTACAAACGCACGTGCGTAATGTTCAAAGGATTTTAAAGGCGTCACCGGTAATATCACGGAAGAAAATGTTGAGAAAACCGCCACTTTCGGGCGAAACACAAAGAAGCGAGGTTGAGATTTGCTGAAGAACACGTATCCTGGAAGAAACAAGGGGAAAAAGTTATATTTTCCGATGAGAAACGTTTTAATTTGGACGGACCGGATGGGTACTTGCATTATTATCATGATCTGAGAAAGGAACCAAAAGTGAAAATGACCAGACAATTAGGGGGTGGATCTGTGATGATATGGGCAGCGATTGGATTCGCGATAAAAGTGGGATAGTGTTTTGCACAAACAAAATGACATCTGTGACGTATAAAGACTTATTGCGTGACAATCTTCTACGTTTTGGAAACCAATGGGCCGGGCGCAATTTGGTTTTTCAGCAAGATAACGCGCCAATTCATAAAGCAAAAACCATTACTGAACGGTTTAAAGAGAAGAAGATTAAAACTTTACAGTGGCCGGCACGGTCGCCAGACTTAAACATTATTGAAAACATGTGGGGTGAATTGGCACGTCGCGTTTATGGCGCAGGCCGTCAATATTTCACGATACAGGAACTGAAAGCTTCAATAGCGACTGAATGGCAGAATATCCCTCAAAATTATGTGTTAAATTTATATAAATCTATTAATAACAGAGTATCGGAAGTGATTAAGAACAATGGAGGATCTACACATCACTCGTTTGTTGATTTTTGTTTTACATTTGCAACAGAGCGTCTAAATTTTTGTCGCAGAAATTGTTTAAACATTGGAGTAATAATTTATTATTTAGTTCATATATTACCGGAGGAGATATTTTTAAGTTTATTTCACTTTTACGAATAAAAACTTAATTAGATATCTTGCTAGTTTCGCAAAGAAATGTTGTAACCCTTAAAACCCGTAAAACATCTTACCGCGTCTAAGTTTTTGTCGGGGAGTGTAATTCATATAAATCGATAGAAATTCATATGAAATTTGCGCAATTTTACAATTATTGTATTTTCTTGATTTTTGCCAGAATCTCCTTTTTCTAAAACGGAGAAGAAATAAAAAATGTAAAGGATATTCAATTGACCTCTAAGATCTTTGTATTCCAAAAAGAAGCAATTTGCCTTATCGACTTTCGTATTGATGATCCCAATTAAATAAAATAGGATTTGATTTTGTAGATTTTTGGTGGTTAAAATAATCTTATTCATTGAATTTGAAATATGCGAGGGCGTTGAATAATTTAGAGTTTCTGTGACATCAATTCTAATGATTTCAAACAAAACAAAATACCTACATAATGCGATAAAAAAATTCTTTATTGGCCAGTACATGGGCTATAATTAAACTACTTGAGAGATTGAACGATAAGATTTTTATACGATAATGCGAAATATATCAAATGCTTTGAGCGATCCCTCAAACATTCTATGTAGAACACCAAACACATGCAAGTTTTACATTTGTCGTACGATCGAAGCGCGAACTTTGATCCCTATAGAAAGATAAATGGTTTGGAAGAATGTAATTTAAAATGACTAGATTTTTTTTTTAAGATTGTTGTATTGTTATGTTCTATTTTAAGGCGCAAGGTAGAGAAAGTTTACCTTGAAACATTCACAAATAT
The DNA here is from genome assembly GCA_902654985.2 of Oryctes borbonicus. Lineage (NCBI taxonomy): Eukaryota > Metazoa > Arthropoda > Insecta > Coleoptera > Scarabaeidae > Oryctes > Oryctes borbonicus. The sequence goes on from LR736875.1 coordinate 2,151,132, forward strand.
GCTATTTTTCTAGTTTATGTTGGAAAATTACCGATAAATAATATACTTATTTATTCATTATAATATTAATACATTCTTTAGTAGTATTATAATATAATGGAAACAAACACAACAGTTTCCATTACCTTGTTTATACACTTATTTAAAACATTAATGTAAACCTAGTATACGTAATATTCGTTTAACTAGGACAAGAATTTATTTGATCATAAGGTTGCGTACACTGATTGCTCTAATTAACATATAGGAAGAACAATAACGCAATAGTATCGGCACACTCCGCACCATATAAGTTTAATAAATTAATGCATGGGATCCTCACTTTCTTAGATATATTCAAAAAATCCTACCTATTGTAAAACAACAAATTTGTATCGATTATTTTGTTACATTTAGTGTGGTTGCACCATCTCCTAAGTAGTAGCTTAAATACAAATTGCTTGATGGTGCCAGTATTACAGGTAACTAGATTATCGGCATCGTTACGCCGATGTTGATATCACTGTACAACTTTACTCAAATAGATGGCTCTATAATATCGAAACAAGTAAAATTGTTACTGAATTATTGTTTTCATACTTGTACTCAAAAGAATAAATAATTTAAACGTATATATATACATATATATATATGTAGTGGAGTGTAGGCTTTCGCGACCGTAATCCATAGTAGAAATGTCTTTCGGGTGTTGTCGCGTAGTTAATATTTTCTTGACGTTTCGCTGATCATGCTGTCAGCTTCTTCAGAAGAAGCTGAAGCAGAGCAGGGGTGTTGGTACAATTAAGGTCGAAAGACTTTCGCATGTAACGGATCGAATTGGCAGGTGCTTTATGCAGCTTAAACGTGGTACCGTGGGACTTCAGAAAATTGCTGAAATGGATCAAGGACGAATACAATATTCCAGATGTAATGATTACTGAAAAAGGATATTTCGTCACTGGCGGCTTGAATTACTACAACCGAATTGAATATCTTAATGTATGTTGATTGCAGATGATACATAGAATGTATCGTACGTGCTGTTCGAAGTTATCGACGTACTATCGTAATAATGAGTAAATTATCGGTACTGTAGTGTTTTTTTCCGCTGATAATAATGGCGTTAACAGAAAATAATTGTGGAAAGTTACAGCGACTACACAGACTCTACGTTAAATTCGTTGTAGCTCTTGTACACTGCCGTTCAGTGAAGTTCGGTCATACAATAAAAATCTATTATATCGCACTGTATACAATTATTAATACATAAAATTAGAAAAATATTAAGCATACACTCTTTTCTAAGGGATTAAAGCCATAAATTATTATGTAAAGTGGAAATATTGCGACAACCACAATAAAGTCCCTTTTATTATCATTCCAAGAATTTCTCGGAAGTACCGATCTTTTGAAACGGGTCGTTTGGGGATTATTAACGAACAATACAATTAGGAAATATACCGCAGCATCACTCTTGTTTATTTATCACGGGCGTAAAGATATAAATTTGCTTCATTTTACCGTTAAACGTGTGTTGGTGTGCATCTGTCGTTTTTGCGCGAAAGTTTTAAGAAAATTTATTTCAAAATGGCACGTGGCAAGCCTACCAGTGTAGAAAAACGTTCACGCATTATTACGCTGTTTGAAGAAGGATATTCGGGGCGACAAATTGCTGAAAAAATAAATATGAGAAGTTCAACAGTAAATGACATCATAAAGCGATATCGGACAACTGGAACTATAGAAAATCGTGTTCGTCCCGGAGCATCTAGGACAACAACAAGAGCTGAAGATTTGAGAATTGTATTATTAAGCAAACGCAATAGAAAATTAACAGCGCCACACATAGCAGCCGAAGTCAATCGCGGCCGTGAAGAACAAGTTTCGGCGAGTACGGTAAAACGCCGACTTCAACAAGCGGACCTTCATGGACGCATTGCCATTCCAAAACCCTTATTACGTCGGGGCAACAGAGCAAAACGGCTACAGTGGGCCCGTTTTCATCCAGATTGGCCGTTAGATGATTGGAAACACGTGCTTTGGAGTGACGAGTCAAAGTTTGAGGTTTTTGGGCAAAATCGACGAGTTTATGTCCGAAGATCTAAAACCGAAAAGTGATCCCGAACTGCATTGTGCCTACAGTGAAGCAAGGGCGTAGTTCTGTGTTAGTATGGGGATGTTTCTCCTTTGCTGAGGCGGGAGATTTATGCAGAGTGCAGGGTGTAATAAGGAAGGAAAATTATTTTGCAATACTCCAGAATCATGCAGTGCCATCAGGATTGCGTATAATAGGCCATAACTTTACATTAATGCATGACAACGACCCAAAACACACTGCGTTAGTGTGTAAAAACTATCTAAAGGAGCAAGAAGAACAGCACACCCTGAAAGTAATGACATGGCCCCCACAAAGCCCAGATTTGAACCCGAGAGAGTTGTTGTGGGACGAACTGGACAGGAGGATCCGAAAAATATGCCTAACTTCACAAGAACATTTACGGAATATTCTGCAACATGAATGGATTAATATTCCACAATCCATTTTAACAAAACTTATCGAGAGAATGCCTAGAATAGTTCGAGCGGTGATTAACAGCAAAGGAGGTTTTTTCGATGAAAAAAAAAAATAATGTTCAGTATGTTATATTAGGCCAGAATGACTTTTTATTTATTTATTTTTGTCTTTTTTACCTGTACATACAATAAAATTGCATTTTGTTTTTAGTTTCGTTTGTTTCTGTAACCTTTTCATATTTTTTACTAACCGACCAAACTTCTCTGAACAGCAGTGTACATAACTGACGACCAAAAAGTCTGGAAACACCCAAATAACAATGTAATCAATGCTTTTTAAAGAAAAAACGTGCTTGATTCCTAAGCCTGCAGAAACGAGTACACTTTCCGTGCGGTCCACGAAATTAGCAGAGATTAGACAGACTCGTGTTTTGTCGACTCTTTGGAAAACCAGTAGGTAACACGAACCCATTCTCATGCGACGAATAAACACGGGTTTGTCTAGTCTTTGCTAATTTCATGAAGCGCCACTCGTTTCTGCAGGCTCATTGTAAAAACCGTACACTGATTACGTTGTTACTTGGGCGTTTCTAGCCTTATCGGATGTACTGTATGTGTATTGAGTGTTAAAATTCAAACCGTTTAGTTTTTATTTTGCAGAGTGAAACCAAATACGCCACTGGTTGCATCAAAAGATTTTTCCATCTTTATCAAGTGCACATATAACAATGTACACTCAACGAGGTATTTTACTATCTTAGAGTTCCATCGCTTACGTTACGTAGTCGCCCTGATCAGTTATTGCTATTGACAGCTGAAAAATACGATAAAGTCCCTACCATCTAATTAAAAAGTAATATCTGCAGATCGAACGCGTCGATAATCAGATTATATATAAATTGAAAAGACAGAGCAGTTTTTTCCCAAGATGCGAAGATGAAGCCCGCGATTGTCATCTCCGTGTTGGTGTAAGTGCGAATTACGTAAATGATCTTAGTTTAACACAATTCTAAAAATCAAACGATTTCAATAATGCGGCATAAATCTTTACAAGATTTACAAGATTCTTGGCTTTAATGGATACAATTCTATCGCAAATTTATCGCTTATTCTTACAGATGTTTAGCCAACGCCCAGCGTCAATTTCCCGACACTTTTGAATGGGGAGTGGCCACGGCGTCTTATCAAATTGAAGGAGCATGGAATGACGAAGGTAAGTCCAATTCATAATTGTCCCAATATCGATTAGTTCATTAGATCTTAAATAATAGATCGTTGTGTAGGTTTCGGATCAAAATTAATCAAATTTGAGTAAAATTTTCTGTTATTAAATATTTCTTAAATTTTTCAATAATTTACATTGAAATCGTTGTCGTTTTGTGTTAAAGATAGCTCTGTAGATTACATAATATACAGTGCGCACCGTAATTCATTAAAGGTAGCGACCGACCATATCATATGTCTGTGATAGAACTTGCTACGAAATTACCATCGCCTCCGACTTTTTGGCCCGGAACTAAATGCACCTCGTGATGGTAATAACTAACAAGAACTTGACTTTCCATTTATCTTAAAAGGAGTGCTATCGATTGCTGAATAATTCCATTCTTCGTCCCTCACAGAATTCTCTTCAAAATTTTCAAAAGATATTGAACTCGGAGCCAAACATTTTTGAAGAATACTTCATTCTTGGATTTCTTGTACAGGAATACACTCGTGCTAATTTCGGGAGAAACTAATAGATTTTCTGGCAAAATTCATCTGAGTGTGTCCAAATTAGTTTTGCTTAAGTCTGGCTAACGATTTCAGTAGATTGTTCAGAAATGATTTTTCTAAAAGATCACTTTTCAAGTTTTCTAAATCATCTATTGTTTCTGGGTTATCACTGAGTAATCACTTCGGACCTCATGTTTTAGCTTAATCTGGGCGTTTTCCAAGAAATTCGTCATTGACACATGATTTTTACATCGTCTTGATATTGATCTTATCTGAATGTGATTTGAGTATATTGTTAATTATATCGGAGGGGATGTTGTTATCTAAAATGGTAAACTTTTGTTAATAATATTTTAAGAGTTTCAATTATAGGTATAGTTGTAGATTGGCTTCGTTGCCTGATGTCTGATTTTCACTAGATTCAGGGGGGGGGGGGGCGCTGCTAGCTGTGCAGTTTATTCGCTGCAACCTAGTTCACTATTATCCAACATCCGGAAAATTAAGTTCTCGATGGAAATATGGGCGTACTTTACAAATAAATTACATAATAAATTTATGAAAAAATCAGTTGTAAAATTATACTATCTATACGTCGAGATTTACTTTTAATGAGACTTTTTAAACCATCTAAATAGTAAGATTTACCGAACTCTTCATTTGCCGCGAACCGCTTGCTGCCAGACCATTTTTTTTTTTAAGATTGAAAAAAGGAAGAGATCACAAGGGGCCAATTCTGGGGAACATAAGACATCAATTCGCGCCGTAACTGGACTAGTTGTGATGTCGCAATTTCCGATGAGTGGGGCTGGGTGTTATCATGATGGTAGGGAATTTCTTTCTTCCCTGTGTGGAGGCGCTTTTCTTTTTGTCCAGCTATATCACTATAGTACCGTCCTTCTCTTCTTCCAATAATCAATTAAGATTATGCCTTGATCGACGCTATAACTTTTTCGGCTGATGGAATTGTCTTCGCCTCACTCACCTCGATTTCGTTCTTGATCAATCGTTAGTAGACGCGGCACTCATCGTGATGATAGCTTTCTCATACTCGGATTTTCGTAAAGGATGTTTTCAAACCGGCTCAATCGAAATGTTTACCATCTCTGCATTCTTCACCCGGCGGTCTGCTAACACGATTATTGATGATATCGTCCGTAGTCACCTCAATGGCACGACCTGGTCGCTTCTCATCAAAGATACATGCCCGTCCACGCTGAAATTCATTAAATTAATATCTGATGGTATTCATCAAAGGATCATGGCCTTTATTAGCTGCACCCAAACTTCCAAAAAAGTAATAGAATCCCTGACCGCTATTGCTTTTTTTCCATGAGTCCAACTTGCTCATTTTCAATAGCTCTCGAAACAACATTACTCGATGAATTTGTCCGAAATGTTGACAGACGCTGACTAAGGAATAGTACCCTCACTTGGTGATACAGATTTCGACACAAAGCGCTATCCGCTTCCAAAAACGGGTACTTCTCATGGTGTAAATTTCCTAACACTTTTTTCAATGTATTGAATGCTTGTTCTTGCTACAATTGTTTGACATTGTTGTATATTTTTACTCTTTACACAAACTAACTAACGAATGCAAGAATAAGCTAACTAAACCGACAAAATGTTATCACTGGTGCTAAAGTAACCATAGTTTCGTTGTAGAAATGTCTTTCGGGTGATGTCGTGCAGTTAATATTTTACTTGACGATTCGCTGACCATGCTGTTAGCTTCTTCAGAAGATTTCTAAAGACTGACAGTCTTTCTCTTCTGAAGAAGCTGACAGCTTTGTCAGCGTAACGTCAAGTAAAATATTAACTGCACGACATCACCCGAAAGACATTTCCACAATGGATTACGGTCGTGAAAGCCTACACTCAACAACCATAGTTTCATCAACGAAAAATATATTACTCGTATCAGCGTGTTTTTCGTTCTTTCAATAAAAAGGAACAAACAAAAAAACAGAAAAAGATTTTGTTGCGCTGACAAAAAAAGGCCCACGACTAACTTTATGTTGTTGTCACTCCGTTGAAATTATTAAAATGGTCAAAAAACGAAAATATCCAAAAAGAAATTTTGTTGATTTAACCAATGACCAAATACAAAGTAACGAATTGGTCTGATATGATGAATATTTTTCGTAAAAATATCCATGTTAAGCATATTTTATTCCATGTGACTGTAGGCAAAGGGGAGAATATATGGGACCGTATGACGCACGAACGGTCATATTTAATAGCAGATGGACGCAATGGAGACGATGCTTGTAAATCCTATTACAAAACCGAGGAAGACGTCGCACTATTGGTAGATTTGGGCGTCGACTTTTATCGATTCTCGATATCCTGGTCCCGGATACTTCCAAGCGGACACGCTAACAAAATAAACGAAGCAGGCGTAGCATATTATAAGACATTAATCGATCGATTACTTGCGGAGGGTATAAAACCAGTTGTTACGATGTTCCACTGGGATCTACCTCAGCCTCTTCAGGAGATCGGCGGTTGGCCTAATCCCCTTCTGGCCGATATCTTCGTCGATTACGCGAATATTCTTTATGGAGCGTTTGGCGATCAAGTGAAGGATTGGATTACGTTCAACGAACCTATGCAAATTTGCGAGCAAGGCTACTCCATTCAAGATAAAGCGCCTGCTTACACGCAGGAAGGAATAGGAGGTTATCTGTGCGCTCATACGTTACTGATTGCGCATGGAAAGGCGTACCGTCTCTACAATGAGGAATATAGAGAGGCTCAAGGAGGTATAGAATTTTTAATTTAACAGGTAACCCATGTCGTGAATAAAGTAAAAATCGTCCTATTTTATTGCTAAAATCTCACTATAAAAAGTTGTAATGTTGCCAAGGAGATTTCGGTAGATATAGCCAATAATGATAGTGAGTACTGTGGGGCATTATGGCAAATATGGAAAGATACCGGCACAATCCGCGTCGCAAGATTCAGGAAAGTCTATGGGCTCATTAGTATCAAGATTAGACTCGCTTATGAGTCTAGCTTACAAAAGCTTACCTGCCAAAGTAGATAATCTAGATGTAGAAAACAAAAAAAAAATGCTAAAATAGCTTCCTCATGGTATTGATGGAATCATTTATGGCGAACGCAATGCAAGCAGAGAAAAAATACACTCTCCTCCATGCTTACCGCAAATGATTCCATCAATACCATGAGGAAGCTATTTTAGCATTTTTTTTTTTGTTCAAATCAATCCTTGAGGATGCTATTTTAGCACTATTTTCTGCATTTTCTGATGCGTTCTGCTTATTGAACTTCGCAAAGTGAAAACAATATCGAATTAGAAGAACAAAAAGAGCGAATAAACATCTCAGAAACCATGGAATATTCCGAGGAGTTCCTAAAGCTAAATAACATTATTGATGTCAAAATCGTTAAACACACAAAAAAGATAAATTGATTTTTACGCGCCCTCTCTATGTTAGCGCGTCACGCACGAAAACTTATCTTGTACTTCATGTGAAATATTGCTACAAGATAATGTTTATTCCGCATTAAAATATTATAAACACTTTGTGCATCAGTTTGTAGGATGCATACATCAGCAAAGGAATTCAAAGAGCACATTAATATTTTTCTTCTGATGTATCTACGTACCATTTGACACCTTCATCGAGTACGATACTTTACAGTTAAGTCGTCGTACTCGAAAGAATAAAAAAACCTTAGAATCATAGATTCAACGAGTAAGTAATTCCCTTCGTTTTAAACAAATAAGTTGACTATAATAAATATGTTATTTGCCATACTACTCCACAGTAAGCTCGCGGAAACGAGTTGCGTTTTACGAAATTAGCAGAGACTAGGCAGACTCGTGTTTATTTGTTATGAGTCTGTCTAGTCTCTCTAATTTCGTGCAGCGCACAGAGAGTGTATTCGTTTCTACAGGCTTACTCCACAGTCTACTTGTTTTAACCCCGCTCGGTACAGAAAAGTTACGAATTTTTAAGTTGCTGCTTAACTTAGAAAAGGGCCTTCATGATTACCTGTTTTTAGAAGAATTTCCTACTGGCCCAACTTATTGTTAGTGTCTTAATATGTTGCTATTACCCCTCGTATAGGTCGTGTCGGTATTACCATCGATACTGGCTTCGCCGAGCCAGAGAGCGATTCGCTGGAAGATGAAGAAGCAGCGGAACAAAACATGCAAATGAACGTAAATATATCAAAATAAATCAAAACCTACGGAGAAATCATTCTTCTTTCTTTCTAGTATGGCTGGTATGCGAATCCGATCTTCTCCGCTGATGGAGATTATCCAGAAATAATGAAGACGAGAATAGCCGAGCTAAGCCTCGCAGAAGGTTTTCCGGAGTCGAGGTTGCCCTCTTTCACTGACGAAGAGATCGAAATGTTGAAAGGTTCTTCGGATTTCTTGGGCTTAAACCATTACACGTCGGGCGTTTGCTCTCCAACACCAGAAAGCGAGGGCGTAAAGAGACCGTCCCATTACGCGGACGTAGGCGTTAGCTGTGTGCAGCCCGCCGAATGGGAAGGCTCGGCTTCAGGGTGGCTAAAAGTGTATCCGGACGGTTTAAGAAAGTTGCTAATCTGGATAAAGGATCACTATGACGATCCGGAAATAATAATTACGGAAAATGGCTTCTCGGATACCGATACCTCCCCATTGCCGATTGCCGATTGTAGGAGGATTAATTATTATAACGTAAGTAGTAAATTTCATATTCTAAGATCTTGGAATAGTGAATTCCAATATTTTAAAAAATATTGGAATTCGTTCCATACTAATTGCGTAAATGTTCTTCACTAAGAAAAAAAAAAAGATACCGTGGATGAACTGCTTTAAAACAAGATAGCGCGTGGTCGTGTAAATCGTGTAAAAACAGGAGCGAAGTGTTTGCTAAATATTTATCGAGTCATCAACGCATTATTGGCCTCTACACCTCAAAATCTCAAGTTTTGCGATAAATACTTATAAATATTCTCAGTGTTTTATGTTTATTTAATAGTATTACCTTCATTAAGTTAAAAAAAAGAGGATTGAATTTATTCGCTACGATTACCACTGAAGTTCTCAAAAACAACCTCCACACAATAAGTCAACCGAAAATTACGTAGGGAAGGGTGGGGTAAGTTGAGGTGCTTAATAAGTTTCCTTTGAAAAAAAAGGATAAACCCACATATTTCGTACATATGTCGATTACATAATGAATTAATGCAAAATATATTTTTTTCCAACTACATAAAGAAGTACGAGAAAAAAAATTATTAATTTTAGCCAGCTCGCCCCTTCTTTGCCTGTTGGAGTATCCTTGTGAGACAAACCATTTTGTTCAACAATGCTTGGCTTAACCCTCAAACATCGTTTCTTATTTCTACCCACTTTTTGTTGTTTTTCTCATTCTCTTTCTTCTAATTCTGTTTTATTGGGAGTGGAAGTTGATATGGAAGCTTTTGGCTTCTTTGTATTCATAGTTTGAGGACGATCATGTTTTGGCATTGGTCCGACATCTATAGATCGATTCTTTGGGTGGTGTTTGCAATCCGAGCCCTGCTCCGGAACATTCTCTTTTACAACGAAACTACTCAATGTTTCATCGTCGCTTGAGGCAAAATTATCTTCTGAAACTCTTGACAATTCATCTGATGATATTTTTGCTAGCTCATAAATACTTATTTTTTCACGTTCCATAATCTAGTCTACCTCTTTAAAAATCCTAGGATCGTAAGGTTCAATTCCGCATTTTTTGAAACTTAACAGCAATGCCAACAGTTGAAATAGGCTTGTGCAAATAACCCTACAATTTCTCCACGAGTAGTTGGAATCTTGTTCTGCAAAATAGGGGTTCACAAATGTGATGGCTTCCTCACTGGATGAAAATCTCCTTCCTTCGAACGGAATTTTGAGCCTAGCAAACAGAAAAAAGTCACCAAAGGCTAGAACTGGTGAATAGGTTTGGTAGTCTATGAATTTGAATCCCTATTCGCTGATTTTTGCTATAGCGACTAGCGTAGTGTTGCTTCGTTATTGTTTTCCCATTTTCAGGAGAATCGATCAACACAACTCAATGACTATCCCAAAAAAACAGTTGACATCACCTTCTCGACCGATGAAACTCTCTTTATCGAGGCTGACTCACCCTTCCTAGTCCACCGTATTGGTTGTGCCTTCGTTTCAAAGGTGTATTGGTGCATTCAAGTTTTATATGCAGTTGTTTCGCTTAAACTCCTAACTCCTCCAACAGGGCTTTGGAAATATTCATTTGAATGCGGTTTTTAGTCCTGAGTACAGTTGGCTTTTTCGTGCCCAAATCATCAGTTACTACATGTCAAACTCGTTTTTTCAAGATGCCTCGACGGTCGTCTATCGCCACTTGGCGAACTTTTTCGATGATATCAGCGGTGATTGTAGTTTTGGCCGTCTTAAACGTTCGCCACCAACCAAGCTGCTACGGACACGTCTGAATTCGGCTGTCCAAACCAAATGATGGTGTAGAGATGCCGAAAACAACGTTCGTCTCGACCTTAATTTGTGTAGGCGTATTGCCTTTCAAATGCAAGAATTTAATGACGGTTCGATATTCGATTTCTTCAATTTCTAACAGAAATACAATTAAGCAACAATTGAGCGTCTAACATGTCTGAAATTTTCGAAAATATTCTTCAAAGCATGCGCATTCTTGAGGATGAGGATTCTTGATCATTTAATGCTCGACAATTACAGTTTTGAATCCGATTATGAACAATGTTCTATTTCATTTACCAGTTGTACAAGTCTAAGTTAGTAAGTGCTGAATTATATGAACATACTACGCTTGCGTACTCTTACCAAATTCGATCGTTTCTAAGTATAAATAAAAAACAACAGTTCAAAAAAATTGGAATTGACGTGACGTAACTGTAATTTTTTAATTGAACTAATGCAGATGGTGGATCTTATTGTGTTACTTCATGAGCGCAACGTAATCATTTAAAATCCAAAATCGGAGATAAATTGAAGTACTTGTTAAAAATATTAAACAATTTGGAAGATAAGGAAGCATAAGACTGCAATTACTGATAATGTACGATTACGAAACAAAGCTATAACAGCAAACGTTTATTAAGGTTAAATTAGCCTCAAAAATTGTATCGTGTCTTTTTTGGATTACCTCTGCACTTGAAGGTCTTACAGCATATGTAAATAATGTAAACTAAGTAGATTAATTTTGATGTTACTTCATAGTTAAGAACTAAAGCTAAATTTGGAAAGATTCGATCATCCTAAGAGAAGCGCCGTAGTGCCCTATTTTGTCCTTCAACAAGATCCTTCCATGTCACACTTATTTAATGAGGCGTATTAATCTTTGGGAATCATCACAAGAATAAGTAACTGCAAAAAGTTACAAAATCCTGCGAAAAGCATAAATTCTTTCATGTTGCTGGGCTCTGCTAAATGTGGTGCAAACCAATCTGCAAAACACGTAATGTAGAAAGTATTTGGATATAGTTTTTTTTAACATTAATTGCACTCTAGACTGTTACCTGATGCAGTCCATTTACCTTGTTGATAGAGGGCGTTATTGATCGAGAAAATCATACAAACATTGACCTATGAACTCTATCTATTCGATTAACGTACAAAAGTAAAAAAAAAAAAAGAAACTAATGTCCACATCATTATTATTATCCATAATTTTTCCAGTCATATTTAGAAGCGGTTCTCGCGGCGATCCTTGATCACGGCGTGAGGGTTACGGGGTACACAGCGTGGAGTTTCATGGACAACTTTGAGTGGAGACAAGGCTACACGTAAGTTACGAAGGCATCATGATCAACTCGGTCCTTTAGCAATATCATATTCCAGCGAAAGATTCGGTATTTACCATGTCGATTTTGAAGACGACGACAGACCTAGAACTCCGAAGATGTCATCGCATGTATACAAGAACATCATGCAAACGGGTGAAATTGATTGGGATTATACACCGACCGGTTTTACACCGTGCGTTTGGTAGAAAGAAGACGAATCGGTTGAAGTGTGATGTAATTATTTATCGTACTTAATGTTTGAAAGTTATTAAATTAAATGAAAAACGTTATAGAGAGTTTTATTTGAAAAGAGGAGAGAGGATAATAATATAAATAGTAAATTAATAGGATGGATTTTTTGTATAAATTTTTAACACCTTGTATATGGCCTTTCGATTTTAATAGAGTGTAATAAAGCTTAAACCTTCACTTAGTAAATAAGTCCGAACACAGTTTCATTGAAGGAATTTTATATATGAAAAGTTGGTCATACAGCTATAGACTGACGATTTAAAAATTAGATAAATCGTTCGATAAGAACAGGTTGCGACACGTTAATTTCGTTGTATATTCTCTTAATATGCCATATGAAAAATTTAGGCCGAGAGAAAAGTATTATATATGACATTCTGTGCGCGTTCTGTGTGCACCAGAGCGTTAGAAACGTAAGAATTATAAAAAAAAGTTTTCTCCTAGCGACCAAGGCGATAGGGCGTGTGACCAGCGTCCAAGCATCGGCGGTTCGTTGTATCGAATCCCAGCTGCCCAATAAGTCGAGGAAAAGGTAAGAAATCTTCACATCGCGAAGACAGATATTGTTGGCGTTTCGTAATGGCCAGAATAGCCATGGACGAGGTATAAAAGAATTACGTAATACAGCACCATGGTTATATCGTACCAAAGTACACGATTTATGTAAGTTAAATAAGCGCCCAAAGCGAAGTTGATCGTCGCCAGGACAGCCGTGAACTAGAGCCTCCATCGCCACCAGGAGAGCGAGAAAACATTGCCCAATGCAGGCGAACTCCCGTCAACAGACCGCGCTTATCAGTTGCACATAATATAATCAATCTCGGGAGTCCCATTTTCAAGAATAAATCATGTCGTATAATTCACGCCACTGTTTGAATTAAAAATAAGCAACAAAAAAAAGGACGTAACAGGTAAAGATCGAGCAACTTCAGTCCGAATTATTTAATTTCGATCTCAAAAATAACAATTCGTCTTTTTTTTAACTCTAAAATGAAATTATCGTTAGCTAGAGCTCAAATTTTGTACAGATAAATCAAAAGATTGCTTAAATTTTTGCTGGTACTCATTATTAAAGGTCAAGTGCTTAAAGATCGCGGATGTAGATAAATAATGTTGATGGTATCTATATTACTTATATAAGTATCCAATTACATTTATCGATTTATAACAAAAAATATTCATTCAATATCAGGAAAATTGGTACATTTCGAAAACAATTGTTTTGATGGTAGAAAAATGCATGAATTCACTGATACGAAATCGATAATAGATAATTACGAGAGCTAAACTCTCTAAACTGTTCATAGCACGAAAAAAAGAAAAAAAAAGGAGTTTATCTTATTTTACACTAATTGTTTTGGAAAATGGATCGTAAACAAAAGATTTGATTTTCATATATGTTGATTTTACACGTGTTTAACCCGAGAAGTGCGTGAATTTGGGCGTAAAAATTTTATTGTGTGTTCATTAGGATCGAGATTGAAAAGTGGCGGACAACTTCACTGTGCGCCTTCATTTTCACGGTTTTCAAATTTGATTAAGCCAACATTTTATGTTAATTTGTGATGTAAAGATTTTGTTTCGTTTTTTTCGAGTTTTTTTTTTTTGTTCGAGGTAATCAAAAATTGTTACCTTGCTAGTAATGGAGAACTCAGATATATGGAAATAAAGGCTTGTAGAGATCTTTATTTATCAGCCTCACCAGCTTTTCGATTTGTAAGAATTTAATAATGGCGAACGTAAAAATTTCGTTTTATGCTTGTTCCGCTTTCGAAATGTTTGGGACTGAGAGTCGGTGTCAATGTCTTGTGCTTGCTTTGTAATGATTTGTGTCGCAAAAGGATGGTTTTATGCTCGTGCCGTTTCTGAGATATTTTAAAACAATTACAGAGAAATTATTTTTCTAAATTACATAAACGATCTCCTCCGATCCTGAGGTCCGAGAGTGTCCCCTAGATATTCTTTCGGCAGTTTAAAATAAAAATAAACGGTAAATAATGTTTTACGAAAATTAAATTGAAGCCTCAAATTTTGACGTTCCGCGAACTCTCCATGGTAACGCGTCACGCACTGAAATCGCGCGTACTTTTGAATACTCAAAACTTGAATTAACCTTTTAATCCAAGAAAAAATTATGCAGTAAACTCTTGGATTCGCTTGGAAATGTGTTTACTCAACGGTAATTTGAACTAAACGGAAAGATTCCCTCAAAGAATTTGTTTTTCTCTAACGGTCGGGTCAATAGCCAAAGCTATAGGCACTGGATGGGGGAAAATCTTCACTAGATGGAAGAAGTCACACACACTAGAATGAAAAGATTAATGTCTGGCGGGTCATTCTTGCAAATAGATCAAACGGGCTATTTCTCTTTGATGAAAGCTTCACCGGAGAAAAATATCTAAATTTCCTTCGAAATGAGCTAGTTTCAGCTTCGGCAACTCTCCTTCTAGATTTAGCAGGATGGTACTTTTCCATATAATGCAGTTTATGTACGGGAGTACTTACATAAGTACAATTTTTCCGCGGCGATGTATTAGTAGACGAGGAACAATAGAGTGGCTCGATTTCAACTTCTAGACCTTTTTATGGGCCCACGCTAAAAATTTAAATTTAAACTCCATTCAACAAATGCATTTAAAAAAAAGTCCATTCTACGAATAACATGAAAAATTCTTCAACTTATAACTTAGTTTTTATCATGACTTCGTCGTTTGCCTATTTTGTTTTTAAAAATTTAGAAATTTAGAAATCCAGAATACCGTTGAAGGTAGATATAGGACATGTTGTATGAAGAATACCTATAATTAATTGTACAGTCCAAAAATAAACTTTATTAAATTCAAATAACAGAAATAATAACACAACGAATAAATACATGGCTCGTTGCCATTTTCATTCTCTTCCCTCCCATTTCTTTCAACTTCGTAGGTTGTATCGACTTTCGAAACCTACATACATGTCATTAACTTGTATCAAGGCAGGTTAATGAAAGTGCTAGCCTCTGGTAAATATTCCTTTGAAAATAAGTTTTATTTGGCGATTGGCAACATCAGTTCGAATAACTTCCTTTTGGGACATTCTACATTCTGAACGCATTTTTTTGCCATTAATATATGATGGGAATTTAAAATGCATGTTATTGCGTAATTTCAAAGAAACGGACGTTGTGAAGGTTGCTCTTACTGGCGAATTAATTAACATAATCATACCAACTACATATATTATATAAGAGATATACATTAGCAGTAGTTTGTGTAAAATGAAAAAAACTTGTTTTGTCGATTAATAACCAGTTGTCATATAATCACCGCTCTAACACTAGCGTTTCTTATGAATTTATAAGTATGTATAAATAAATTTGATACGGTTGTAGAAAGTTATTTCAATAATAGTAGATGCGATCAATAAAAAGTAAGTTTTTTCCATATACTTATCATTTATGCACATATTTACTTAATCAATAGCATTTACGAATTGTAGTTTAAGACTATATACACTCCCCGACAAAAACTTAGACGCGGTAAGATGTTTTAAGGGTTACAACATTTCTTTGCGAAACTAGCAAGATACCTAATTAAGTTTTTATTCGTAAAAGTAAAATAAACATAAAAATATCTCCTGCAGTAATATATGAACTAAATAATAAATTATTACTCCAATGCTTAAACAATTTCTGCGACAAAAATTTAGACGCTCTGTTGCAAATGTAAAACAAAAATCAACAAATGAGTGATCAGTAATGCGTAGATCCTCCATTGCTCTTAATCACTTCCGATACTCTGTTATTAATAGATTTATGTAAATTTAACACATAATTTTGAAGGATATTCTGCAATTCAGTCACTATTGAAGTTTTCAGTTCCTGTACCGTGAAATATTGACGGCCTCATCCATAAACGCGACGTGCCCATTCACCCCGCATGTTTTCAATAATGTTTAAGTCTGGTGACCGTGCCGGCCACTGTAAAGTTTTAATCTTTTTCCCTTTAAACCATTCAGTAATGGTTTTTGCTTTATGAATTCGCGCGTTATCTTGCTGAAAAAACAAAATTGCGCCCGACCCATTGGTTTCCAAAACGTTGAAGATTGTCACGCAATAAGTCTTTATACGTCACAGATGTCATTTTGTTTGTGCAAAACACTGTCCCACTTTTATCGCGAAATCCAATCGCTGCCCATATCATCACAGATCCACCCCCTAATTGTCTGGTCATTTTCACTTTTGGTTCCTTTCTCAGATCATGATAATAATGCGAGTACCCATCCGGTCCGTCCAAAATACAACGTTTCTCATATGGAAAAATATAACTTTTTCCCATTGTTTCTTCCAGGATACGTGTTCTTCAGCAAATCTCAACCTCGCTTCTTTGTGTTTCGCCGAAAGTGGCGGTTTTCTCAACATTTTCTTCCGTGATATTACCGGTGACGCCTTTAAAATCCTTTGAACATTACGCACGTGCGTTTGTACCCCCGCCTGTTCTGCAATAACTCTTGCCGACGCAGAAGAATTGGATGCACACCGCAATATCACGCGTTTGTCCCGCTCACTTGCAGCTTTTGGTCGCCCCTGGCCTTTTGCTTTGCCGTAATTTTCCGGATGTTTTAGGAAATTTCTAACGGAATGATCGCTTCTTCGTAATCGACGAGCAATTTCCTTCTTACTAACACCATCCTGGTGCCAGGCTAGAACTTTACCCCTTTCTATCAAGGATAATTGCTTTTTTCTACCCATATTGCAAACACTTTATAAAATATAATTTCTCGCGGTGAAACGTGTACACTTTACCAGCACAACCGCTGCATATAAAGAGAAGCATCAAATTAAAATATTTTCGCTTATATTAATGTAATAAATGCGCAGGGTCTAAATTTTTGTCGCATTTAAAATTCCCATTTCGATCTGGAAAAATCTCAATTACCCCTCATAAAGCAATAAATACCCAGAAATATCTATAAACGGACTATTTACATAACAAGCATTAATAACCCTCATTTACATTTTATATAATGTCTATAAACTTTGTTTCGTAAATAAAAACGATACCGCGTCTATGTTTTTGTCGGATAGTGTACATCAGTACCTCTTGGTGCATGCTTCATACACTATTGCTCATAAATTCTAAGAAACAAAGAAACTGTAAAACTAAAAAAAAATTTAAGTGAACCATATTTTATTGTGGTGCCAAATTAAATATTTCAGTTTTTTTGTTATGTTTACATAACACGACGTGTATATAACAAATATTTTACAGCATTGCCTGACTCCCCAAATTAGAAAGGCAAAAAGGTTCAAAGACCTTTAATGTTGCTATTTTCTTTATTAGAAATACCAAAATTTTTGGAGTATGTACTTTTTCGTTCTTTGTAAGGGTTGTTAATTATTATATTTAAAACAAAGCGTTATTCTTTTTTTTTATCCTACTTAGATGGTGGTAATGATATAGGACAAAATTAATAAAGCCTAACTTAGATTTTGGACTAACATTCTTGTAATAATTACGCGAGGTGTCGTTTAAATAAAAAATCACCACAATTGTGTGTCACAATAACAAATTAATGGTAATTTATGATAATCAATTGTTAATTTAGTAAATATTAACACGAAACATGACACTTCTACGAAACACCTCATTAACAAAAAACGTTACTAATAGTTGCTATTTTGCATGTACTTATATGATAATTTGTAGTTAATCTTATCCTAGCGTTGGAAAAATACGCAATATAATTTTTATTAGGCGAATATACCCGGATAAAAGTCGCCATTAAGAAACGATAAAGAGATCATAAAGGTATAAAGCAACAGTTGAAATTTAGACAATAGTTCTGTACGTTTGTGAGAAGAAGATGAAGGTTTTCGTAATCGTAGCGAGTCTGTTGTAAGTTTGCGATGTTCTATGCGGTTATATTATTGTCGTGCATCGAAAGATATTTGTTTAGGTGTCTGTCACATGCTGCTGATTATGAATTTCCCGAAGGTTTCTTGTTTGGTGTTGCTACGGCATCGTATCAAGTAGAAGGCGCTTGGAATGTCAGTGGTAAGTAGAAATTTTTAATAAATCCATCGAATAACTTTAATTCTTCCACAATATACAATTTACACAATTATCTTCTATTAGATTGTTTCAAAATTTGGAGAAAAATGAATCTGATTAAGTTGTCACCACAATCGGAGCGATCAAAT
The DNA here is from genome assembly GCA_902654985.2 of Oryctes borbonicus. Lineage (NCBI taxonomy): Eukaryota > Metazoa > Arthropoda > Insecta > Coleoptera > Scarabaeidae > Oryctes > Oryctes borbonicus. The sequence continues at coordinate 2,169,565 of LR736875.1, forward strand.
AATAGCGCAAAAATTTTTTTTGCAAAAGTCAACGCTTACCATGGATGTAATACACTAGCATTACGAAGTTTTCTTTCTTTTAACTCCAGCACATTGACTTGGCCTTTGCAGAAAAACTAAAACCACATTCTCAAGTCTACTTTTGAATGCTCCTCTAATGGTCAATGATGGCAGTTAGGTAAATACCCGATTCGGTATTTACCCAAGTTAATTGTATACACCTAAAAAGTAGGTGTAATGGGCGTATTCCTTTAATTTTTAAATTTTAATAGTTATTACTTCGTCTGCGCCCATAGAACGTTTCAAGGTGTTCACCTTTAGCATTCGTCAAATTTGAAGTAAGGAAAACTACGGAAAGTCTTACAACGAGAGTTGCGAGCCTGAGGTTCGAACTCGGTACCCAGAGGCTGCTAGGCGCGTTAGCACTAGACACTGCGCGACCAATTCTGCAAATACCGCAAAATGTGATAAGTTCATCCTAGGTTTTTCCTAACCAAAAAATATAATGCTAAGATAGCTTAGCTTCCTCATGGTATTAATGGAATAATTCACGGCAAACGCAACAAAAGGAGAGAAAAAAATACACTAACACACAGACATGTTTCTGCCTACCCGGCGTCATCAGCGTGGTTTCGAGAGTAATCTTTTATCTCTACCTTCTATCGCTGTTGCCTCACAGTTAATACCACAACTTTCAAACCGACAAACTCAACATTTCTTGGAGCCCTCTAGTGCCAAAGAAATGCATGCCTGCCGTTCAGGAAGCAGCGACATAAACCGGGTACTGTTCTCCAAACCATCCCTCGAGCAGTTCTCTGCCTGCTAAACACGAGATGGCGGCGCTGGTAGCGCTTTTGGAACCCGCACATGCGAATATTCCGACAGGCTTACCATGATGTATGCGGAAGTTGTGGCATTAACTGTGAGGCAACAGCGATAGAAGGTAGAGATAGAAAATTACTCTCGAAACCACACTGATGACGCCGGGTAGGCGGAAACATGTCCGTGTGTAAGTGTAATTTTTTTCTCTCCTTTTGTTGCGTTTGCCGTGAATTATTCCATCAATACCATGAGGAAGCTAAGCTATCTTAGCATTATATTTTTTGGTTATTGTTTCTAGGCATTTTCTGATGTGTTTTGTTTGAGTTTTTCCTATTTTCTTAGCGCTCTCATTTTATTTGGCTCCAATGGTGAAGCTCAAAAATTGGAAGGAATTCATTTAAAAAAGACCTCAACGGATTTTCAGGAACAAAAGGGATCGAGGATTCTATATAGTAGATTTAGACGGTGAACAGAACAGCAAGGCAATGATTGAGGAGATGACGATGAAAGAAACAGTATTTCAATGCACATATGTTTATATGGCAGCGAGTGCCGACGGAAACTTGCTTAAAAAGTGGATCAAAAATGTTTATTGCCACCATCAAATTTTGTTCAAATCTTCAATCTAATTATTGAATAGTATTTGCAATCATAACCGTTCCGAAAAACTTGTTGGGCAGTATAATTGGTCAAACTAATCAGGTCAAGGCAAGGGCAAACTAAAAAAAATTACATGCGGATTTTTGGAAAATTTTGGAAGGTGCGAAATATGCCGATTCTTTGAGCGTTATTCATTTATAGTAAAATTAATCTCCTTTGAAAGAGCTCCTAATAAATTCACTCTTAATTGAGCTCTTTTTTAGGTCAGGTTCAAAAAACGTGCGTAAATAATTAAAGTCTCATGTATGCAGAATAGAAAGTAAATATTCCAAGGACGTTTTTAAATATTACAAACGATTTTTAAATATTGGTTTGACTTTGATATGCCGTCGTATTAGCGTAAACAAAAGATAATTCTTTCAACGTTGTGGTATAAAATTTAAATCAGGTCATCATTTATCACTTCCTCTTCAATTTATTACTAGTGAGTGCATATTTGCATACGTATATTGAAGAATACAGGGTATTTCGCGAAACTATTTTTTTTTTAAATGGACTGTGACATGTTTAACTATACTATTGGATGGTAAAGGAAATTCCACCACGATGAGTTTGACGAGTTTTGTCAAATACCCTGTATACTGTACCAACTGTGGTAGTTTTCTCAAATTTTGTTCGCAAGTCACTAAAAAAAGCTCCTTCTTTCTTCAATTGATTTACTCGCATAAGACCAATGGCTTTAGCTTCCTCTGATAATTTTATTTTTGGTTTCGGTCACCACCAATCCACAGGGAGGCTCCTCAATGTTGCACAGATGTACCACAAGCAAAATCTCCTTTTGAATATTTTCCTTTCAAAAACAATAATTGGAGTGTACGCTTTTATGGCTGCCATAAGTAGTGTCTTTTGGATTTTGTCGTATCTTGACGCCTTATATCCTTTCAGAACTTTCTCAGCAATGTTTCAATGACTTATGCCACATTCACTCTGGTGTATCGTATCTGCTATTATATGAGTTGTATGCATCATAGCTGCAATTGCCAACCTCCATGCGTTGTTTAGTCTGCAACCAAAAATCCGCTAATTTTTCCTATTTAGGCAAAGGTGAAAACATCTGGGATAGACTAACGCATTCAAGACCAGAACACATAGCAGATCGTAGCAATGGCGATATTGCTTGCGATGCGTATCATAAAACCGTGGAAGACGTGCAACTCCTTAAGGATCTAGGTGTGAACTTCTACCGTTTCTCCCTATCTTGGTCCAGGATTCTGCCTACAGGTCACTCTAATGAGGTTAACTCCGACGGAATCCGTTACTATAACGAATTGATCGATGAATTGATCAAGAACGAGATAGTACCTTTCGTTACCATGTACCACTGGGATTTACCACATCCGTTTCAAGAACTTGGCGGTTGGACCAACCCGTTAATAATCGACCATTTCGAAGATTACGCCGATATAGTCTTCAAGAATTTTGGCGACAGAGTCAAGCATTGGATTACTTTCAACGAGCCAACTTTGGTTTGCGAACACGGTTATGCGTTGGGTACCATGGCGCCTGCGTACACCCAAGAAGGAATTGGTGATTATTTGTGCGGCCACAATCTCCTTCTATCGCACGGGAGGGCTTACAAGCTTTATGATGAGAAATACAGGGAGCTGCAGAAAGGTAAACGAATAAAATACAATGAGTCCGAAGAGAAACCCAAACATCCTGTTATTTAGGCAAAATCGGTATTACATGCGAAAGTCGTTGGTTCGAACCAAAGACGGATGGGGATGAATGGGATATAGAAATGGCGGAGAATAGTATTCAGATGAACGTAAGAATATTTTTATTTATTTTAATTTGATAAATTATTTGAACAATTTTTACATGTAGAATATTTTCCTGTAGCTTGATGCGTTCCTCCCGACTTCCCTTCTATTTATAATTTTAAACGGCATTTGAACTGAGTTTCTTTAGAACAATTTAACATATTATCTTGATCTTGACATAATTTAAAGCTTGGTTGGTTCACCCATCCCATTTTTTCGAAATCCGGCGATTACCCTCCGATTATGCGCCAAAAAGTGGACGCCATGAGCGAGAGGGAGAGTTTCACAAGATCCAGACTGCCCTACTTTACCGACGATGAGATCCAACTCCTAAATGGCTCATCGGACTTCTTTGGCCTGAACCATTATACTACCACCTTATGCACTACTATGCAATGGGAAGTGATAGGACCATCGCATAATCTGGATATTGGCGCGGATTGCGAACATAACCCGGAATGGGAGGGAGGAGCGTCGAGTTGGCTGAAAGTGGTCCCCTGGGGACTTAGGAAGTTGCTGAATTGGATTAATAAGGAATACGGAAACCCCGAAGTCATCATCACGGAGAATGGATTTTCCGATAGAGGTGGGTTAAATGATTGTAGAAGAATCAATTATTACAATGTAAGTAAACCATCTTCTTCTAATATGTTAAGATTAAGTAACGAGTTAGACAATTTGCAGAGTTATCTGACGGAAGTCTTGAACGCTATACATGAAGACGGATGCAATATTACCGGTTATACGGCTTGGAGCTTTATGGATAATTTTGAATGGAATCAGGGATATACGTATGGTACCCATTGAAGATATTAATAAGCATCCTAATATTCCTATTTCAGGGAACGATTTGGATTACATTTCGTCGATTTTGAAGATCCAAATAGGCCGAGGAAACCGAAGATGTCATCTCAAGTTTATAAAAACATAATACAGACGCGGAAGATCGACTGGGGATTTACTCCGAATGGTTTTACGGCATGCGAGTGGCACGATTCTAAGAAATCCAATTAATTCGATAAAGCATATTATTGAATTGTAGAATATAATAAATAAATAATAATAATAATAAGCTGTTTTTTTTGCCAAATAGAAATAATACATAATACATGGTATACTAGTTCCCAAATAGGCTAAGTTGCATAGCTCTTGTAAGGAAGAAAAAAGAGCTACCTATTACGGCCAGGGGTAATAGTAACAAGGCTACGGAAGACTTTAGACACTAAAAGGCTCCTGAAGTTATGACAAGTTTATACACCCTGTTGGGCTGTCACCACAGTAAAAAGCATTCGCGTTTATGCTTCGGAATAGTTAGGACGTGTTTATCGCGGAATTTAACTTTGTTGTAGCGCAACAATTCTGTACTTTCTGTATCCCGATGCAGTCCTCTCTGTTATGCACGCACCACAAATAACATCACCATAGCTAAAATGCGATTGTACAAGATTATCACATCACATCTGGTTGTACTATTGGCGTACATTAATTTAAGAGAAACAAATGCCTTTCTTCCGGTTTTTTCTTTCATTTTTACAGTGGCATCATTACAGATTGACAAGGATGAACGTGTGCACCCCTCCCATATATTTTGAGTCCCCCTAGAATAGAATTTCGTTTGTTTTTTTTTTTTTAATTTTGATAATAATGCCACGAGCAGCTGTATTAGCAGCGTTATTTTTTCTATTGTAACTTAGGTGGTTTCAAAACCAACCTTGTACAGGGTATGCAACTTTATTCTTGTATCCGGGTTTGTTGCTATGCAAGAGTAGGATACTTTTGGCTAGTCTGCTCCTTCATTTTTCTTTAGTAGATTTGAGAACTGCTACGTTATAAAAAGACAATATTCCTTGTTGATTCTTCGACGACTAAGGCAACTTGACCTTTTTAATAGTCCAAGCAAGTTCTCAACCACAAGTATAAAAAGGCATACTTGTAATTGAGAACTTGCTTGGACTCCGGTTAATATTGATGGATAAAATTGTACTCTTCAAACCTTGAAAGAATACAATTTAATGCTTCATCCGCTTCTTTACTCCAGATGTTGAAATGTTCACATCAACATGCAACACCTTGTTATTTTTGCGACGTTTATGAAGTATTCCAATAATTTCTGTTTCTTTTTGAAACTTGGACTAAAATTTCGACTTCTTTGAAGTACTGATGTGATCACCTCGATGAGCCGTTCAGTTTGTGAATGGTCTTCTGTATGATTCTATATCTTGAAACAAAAAAAATATAGGCAGCAAACAAAATTTCCTATTCACTATAAAAGGAAATGTTTGAACATAAACAAATATCAACAAGAACAGAGAAAGAGATTGCAAGCAATAGAAATGAAATACCTCAGAAAAGTTCTAAGAGTGAAGAGAATCGGCAAGCGAAGAAATGAAGATGTAAGGAAGGAACAAAATCTGTAAATCGAATATTGGAAGAGAATAAATTTAGGGTGGTTTGGGCTTCAACACAAAAGCGGAGATGGAGTCAGAAATGGAACAGTGATATTAAACAAGAAAAGAAAAGAATTGAACTCTGGATTGTAAGTGAAACATCCAAGACAATGAAACTTTGTAGCCTTAGGACAACAAAGCTGGACTGTAGTGATGATGCAGGATCCACGTGGAAGAAAAGAAGTATATTCACGACAAAGTTTTAAAATCCCCGTTAGTGTATTTAATAAATATACATTTTCTTTAGTTTGAGGCATAGATGGCTCTTTGCGTAGTTTTAATTTTAATTCATTAATTTTATTGCCTTCGCGAAAATATCTTTTCAGAAAGTAATTTAAAAAAATCTACAACGCTTTTGTCAAGTAACCTGCCAATTTATGATACAATATTAGCGATACTATCTGCATAAGACGTATGTAAGTGATAATTACATTCCACTCTATACGTTCGTGATCAAAAGTATTATCTTTACGGTAGGATATTATGAAATATGAGGCAATCGAAATATATTTTATGTGTACTCCGCTATTATTTTTATTATTACTACTACAATAACATAAGCATTGTCCAGCTTTTTATTTAGACCCGCAATATCACATGTGAGTAATAAAAATTATTTGTCGTGTGGTTGCTCGATTGTTTTGATATAATTAGAGCCATAAAGTACACTGCCGTTCAGTGAAGTTCGGCCATACAATAAAAATCTATTATTCAGAAGAAGCTGAAGCAGAGCAGGGGTGTTGGTACATTTAAGGTCGAAAGACTTTCGCATGTAGCGGATCGAGGTGGCAGGTGCTTTATGCAGCTTAAACGTGGTACCGTGGGACTTCAGAAAATTGCTGAAATGGATCAAGGACGAATACAATATTCCAGATGTAATGATTACTGAAAAAGGATATTTCGTCACTGGCGGCTTGAATTACTACAACCGAATTGAATATCTTAATGTATGTTGATTGCAGATGATACATAGAATGTATCGTACGTGCTGTTCGAAGTTATCGACGTACTATCGTAATAATGAGTAAATTATCGATACTGTAGTGTTTTTTTCCGCTGATTATAATGGCGTTAACACAAAACAATTGTGGAAAGTTACTGTGACTACAAAGACTCTACGTTAAATTCGTTGTAGCTCTTGTACACTACCGTTCAGTGAAGTTCGATCATACAATAAAAATCTATTATATCACACTGTACACAATTATTAATACATAAAATTAGAAAAATATTAAGCATACACTCTTTTCTAAGGGATTAAAGCCATAAATTATTATGTAAAGTAGAAATATTGCGACGACCACAATAAAGTCCCTTTTATTATCACTCCAAGAATTTCTCGGAAGTGCCGATCTTTTGAAACGGGTCGTTTGGGGATTATTAACGAACAATACATTTAGGAAATATACCACAGTGTCACGGGCGTAAAGATATAAATTTGCTTCGTTTTACTGTTAAACGTGTGTTGGTGTGCATCTGTCGTTTTTGCACAAAAGTTTTAAGAAAATTTACTTCAAAAGGGCACGTGGCAAGCACGTAGCAAGTGTAGAAAAACGTTCACGCATTATTACGCTGTTTGAAGAGGGATATTCGGGGCGACAAATTGTTGAAAAAATAAATATGAGAAGTTCAACAGTAAATGACATCGTAAAGCGATATCGGACAACTGGAACTATAGAAAATCGTGTTCGTCCTGGAGCATCTAGGAAAACAACAAAAGCTGAAGATTTGAGAATTGTACTATTAAGCAAACGCGATAGAAAATTAGCAGCGCCACAAATAGCAACCGAAATCAATCGTGGCCGTAAAGAACAAGTTTCGGCGAGTACGGTAAAACGTGGACTTCAACAAGCGGACCTTCATGGACGCATTGCCATTCGAAAACCCTTATTACGTCGGGGCAACAGAGCAAAACGGCTACAGTGGGCCCGTTTTCATCTAGATTGGTCGTTAGATGATTGGAAACACGTGCTTTGGAGTGACGAGTCAAAGTTCGAGATTTTTGGGCAAAATGAGTTTATGTCCGAAGATCTAAAACCGGAAAGTGATCCCGAACTGCATTGTGCCTACAGTGAAGCAAGGGCGTAGTTCTGTGTTAGTGTGGGGATGTTTCTCCTTTGCTGGGACGGGAGATTTATGCAGAATGCAGGGTGTAATGGGGAAGGAAAATTATTTTGCAATACTCCAGAATCATGCAGTGCCATTAGGATTGCGTATAATAGGCCGTAACTTTACATTCATGCATTGCAACGACCCCAAACACACTGCGTTAGTGTGTAAGAACTATCTAAAGGAGCAAGAAGAACGGCACACCCTGAAAGTAATGACATGGCCCCCACAAAGCCCAGATTTGAACCCGATAGAGTTGTTGTGGGATGAAATGGACAGGAGGATCCGAAAAATATGCCCAACTTCACAAAAACATTTACGGAATATTCTGCAACGTGAATGGATTAACATTCCACAATCCGTTTTAACAAAACTTATCGAAAGAAAGCCTAGAATAGTTCGAGCGGTGATTAACAGCGAAGGAGGTTTTTTCGATGAAAAAAAAATACAATGTTCAGTATGTTATATTAGGCCAGAATAACTTTTCATTTATTTATTTTTGTCTTTTTTACCTGTACATACAATAAAATTGCATTTTGTTTTTAGTTTCATTTGTTTCTGTAACCTTTTCATGTTTTTTACCAACCGACCGAACTTTTCTGAACGGCAGTGTACATGCGTTATCGCTTCGTAAAACTGTGCAGCAGTAAATAAACATCCTTTCAAGTTTCCCCAGATTAGGATTTTATCTTTGGCTTACATTTATTAAAAAGAAAGGGTCTCACATCAATATTTTAGCGCCCACCGTGGGGGTATGAGACCTTACTTTTTTAATAAAAATTGTTTATCTTAGTGGTATTTTTCTTTTAAAAAATGTAAATATCAATTCTTATCACAATCACTACAATATGAATTTTAAAGTTAAAGATTTTTAAATTGAATTTATGTTTATTTCGGTCAAAATATTTAATTTCCGGTACCTGCAGGATGTTTCTTCTAAAACTGTTCTATTTGAAGTCCGATGCTGACATCCTTATCTTAAAAGTGACGATGCACACTTAAGTACCCACGACTCCAATTCTGATATGAAACCTTGTTCTGATATATCAACAAAATATGGATTCCTGTTCTGATAGGCGAGTCTAAGCGAGATGAACAAAGATGAAAAATATTATTATAATTATTACACTGATGCCTTTAGTCACCGCGATTTAAGATAGATGCAGGCTTTTAATTAACTTTAATACTACTTTAGCATCTTCCTCCTTTAGTTTAATAGATGCAAGGAATAACCTACTGAAATGTGCGACTGGACGCAACACATCTGCATAAATTCTGTTCCGCCCTCTCCAGATCTTCTTAGCATAGACGATAGATTTTATCTTCAGCTTTTCCTAGTTTGAATACATATTTTAGGGCTCTATGACCTATCAAAAATCCTGTCAGTAAGGGCCAGGTCTCCTTTGCTGAACGCTACCTTTCGCTTGTTTTTGCCTGGAACACTTTCCCAATACAAGGCCATTTGATTGTCCCGTTCCGTGCGACTCTTTCAACTTATTGTGAAGAAGCAAATACATTCGTCGTTTTACCTATCCAGAAAGAAGACATCGGTTATTGGTAAATCTGGTTTATAATTCCTCTATCAAGGATGAACTCATTGTATTAAAGTCCAGTTTTAATTATTTAAATAATAATCATTCAATCTATATGACCAAGAAAAAATGAATTGACTGCAGTTTCTTCGTAATAAGTACGTATTTTTGAGAAAAAATCCGCACAGGACTTCTATTTTCTTTCAGCTTGTCGTTTGTAGATGACGAGGAAGGTATCTCTTGTGAGCGTTCAGCATTCACGTATATCTTTTACCTTGGTATCGTTTCTCCATCTTAGCAATGTCCTGATGAAAGCCTTCGCTGTGCTGATCACTTGCCACAATTATTAAGAAAGAAATTTATGTAGGAGTAAAGTAAATAGATTTTTAAAGACATATTGCAGTCGAATTCATGAAAGAAAGCTAACATGTCTTCAATCAGCTCTTTGTAACTTTCAGCCTTCTCATCCCCAAGGAAGTTTTCTCCCAGTTGACAAAACTTACCCCCAACCTAAATTTGTTTACTATACCTGCTGGCCTATTCTTACCCATAGCTTTTACCGAATTTTTGATGAGGCTGAGCCAATCAACTTTCTTCCAGGTGATATCCCTGTTCAATACGTTAAATTCATTAATTTTCACCCAAGAAGCAATTTTTACCTCATACAACGCTAAATAAGATTTTATATCTACAAAATGTGGCTGATCACATATGCATAGATTACATGTGATACATTGTAAGAGATATGAAAACCATGAGTAATAGCGCAGATCAAGATTAATATTTTTGCACAAGAATGGATTCCCTGTCCTCTTTGTCAAAGAAAAAAAAATAGAAAATTGATCTTATTTATCCCAAATTTACGATAAGTAATATTCCAATTTGTAATTTATTTAATTGGCCCACAATATACTCGCACATTTTGCGCTTAATTGCTGGTATATGCAGATTAAAAGCGATACGTTTGGTGCGAAAAATTGATAAGATTCCCGCGACAAGTAGCTATAAAAAATGATTTTTTCGATAACCATTGCCATTCTGGTTAGACAGGCATAGGACTCGCTACAGTTTCTTTCGAATATATGTATATAATATGAAATTTTACGCTCTATTAGTTCTTTTCGTGTAAGTAGGAGTTACGTCGAGTGAAATGTGAAAATAACCCTAAGAAATAAAATTTTAGATGTTCGATTAACGCCCAAGTCTTTCCGGAAGATTTTCGTTTCGGCGTTGGCTCGGCATCCTACCAAATAGAAGGAGCTTGGGACACTTCCGGTAAGTTACACCCATCAAATATTCGAATTATAACAAAGACTAAGCGATATGCAAATTTCTTAGATAAAGGGGAAAATATCTGGGATGCCCTTCTGCACAGCAATCCGACTTTCGTGGTCGATGGAACCAACGGAGATATCGCGTGCGATAGCTATAATAAAGTGGATCTAGACGTGCAACTAATTAAGAACATGAGCGTCGATTTTTATCGATTTTCCCTCTCTTGGTCGCGCCTTTATCCTACAGGGCACACGTATCGACCCAACGGAGCCGGTTTCGCTTACTACGACAATTTGATCGACAAACTTAAAGAAAATGAGATCGAACCTTTCGTCACAATGTACCATTGGGATCTGCCGCAACCTTTACTGGAACTTGGCGGTTGGCCAAATCCTCTGATGGCGGATTACTATAAGGATTTCGCCGACAAGATCTTCGAGCATTTCGGCGATCGCGTGAAGAATTGGATCACCTTCAACGAACCCTATCAAATTTGCGAGCAAGGATTCTCCGATGGAACCTTGGCACCAGGGTACAAACAGATGGGCATCGGTGGCTATCTATGTGCTCATACGGTATTGCTTGCTCACGCAAAAGCCTACGCGGTATACCAAGAAAAGTACAGAGCGACGCAAAACGGTACGTTACAAAAAATTTTATCTCCTGTTCTCAATGTAATCGATTTTTCTATCACGCCGTAAGATGAAATGGGAAGATAGATTTGCGAACACGTAATTATCAACTTGACAGGTTGTCGCCGAATAAGATCGAGTTGATTTTATTTTGGCGGATTCCAAGAGCTGGTCGTTCGATTGTAAATCGTTAAGTACAAAACAATCTCGGCAATTGTTCCATTCAATACGTACAAAAATAATCTTTATCGAAGTTATTGCATCTCTCGCGTATGAACATGTATACGCAAATTCCAAAAGATTATCACCTCCGATTTAACTCCTGCGCGTAATCGATGCGCTTTTGAAGATATTCGCTGCAATATTTTCGAGAGGTTGTTTATGGCCGGTCACGTAATTAATTTGTATGATTGACGATCACTTGCTTATTTAAGTTTTTTTCCAACTGAAATCACTTGACGGAGCCAATCATACACTGTGAAATGAGTCAGAAAACAATTTTTAGGATACTTTTAACCAATCCAATCGGTTCAGGAAAATTTACGATTTTTGTAGGAACAAGCCTCTAGATTAATCTGCTGTCATGAATGATATCAAAGTTTAGCTAAAAAATGTACGCTGCACTTTAGAAAATGTTTATGTAAATTTACAAGGATAGTCGATCAGCAAATTAGGTTCTTTTTCATATTGATTCCTTAACGTTATAAAGTCCTATTTGCAATGCGTAAAGAAGTTCCGAGAAGTGAAGAATTTCCTCCGTTTAATTTTATTTTTTTCTCATTTTCATTATAGGAGTAGTAGGCATTACCGTCAACGGAGTTTGGGCAGAGCCATTATCGGATTCGGAAGCAGACCAAAATATCGCGGACACATATATGAGTATGAATGTAATTACAAGGCAATTACGTAACACTCTCAATCTTCTCACGTATCTATCATTTTAAATTCTAGTTTGCCTGGTTTTTGGATCCCATATTTGGAAACGGCGACTATCCCGATGATATGAGGCAAGCTATTGATAACCTGAGCGATTCGCAAGGATTCAAAAGATCCAGACTACCGGAGTTTACCGCTGATGAGAAGGAAATGTTAGACGGATCGGCGGATTTCCTCGGTCTAAATCACTACGGTTCCGTTAACTGTAGAAACATCGAGGAGGACAACGATTACGAGAGTCCATCCCATGCGCTCGATATGGGTATCGAATGCGATTTCCACGCAGACTGGAACGATACAGCGGCGCCATGGTACAAGTCGAATCCGGATGGTTTTAGGAAGATATTGAACTGGATCAAGGATAGGTATGGAAATCCAGAAGTAATTATTACGGAGAACGGATTCGCCGACGATGCAAGCGAATTACAAGATTGTGGAAGAGTTAACTATCACAATGTGAGTAGGGTAGTTATAGGCATTTCTTTTCCCTTTCATTTTAAAGCATAGGACATTTACGGTTAAAGGGAAGCGGGGTCCCGCTCTAGCGTTGTGTATATCGCTCCCTCCTGCGATTAAAAGGTCATTTATTATTATTATTAGCCTGATAGCACGGTTGGTTGGCTGATGGTCGGCCTTTAGTTGGTACAACGTTGCACGGTCGGCGTAATGTTGGTGACGCTTAAACGCGGTCGACATTTACGGTTAAAGGGAAGCAGGGTCTCGCTCTAGCATTATGTATATCGCTCCCTCCAGCGATTAAAGCGGTCCAGCGGTCATTTATTATTATTATTAGCCTAGTAGCACGGTTGGTTGGCTGATGGTCGGCCTTTAGTTGGTGCAACGTTGCACGGTCGGCGTAATGTTGGTGACGCTTAAACGCGGTTGGTAGAGTGTCAATACAATCAATGGAATTTTTCTAACGTTGGGTATTGATCGGCTTTAAGACAGCAAAATCGGTTAAGTGTTGGTCGACTATCGGGAAATGATAATCAAATGACACTTGGCAGTAAACTCTTGAGTGACTAATTTAATCAGCGCAGCGTTGATTGAAGATCAGTTGCCAAGCATTGTAATCATGTGACGTTACGATCGACAAACAACTATGAGCCAATTTTCAGGGCATGTTCGTTGAAGGTCGGTGAACGACAAAAGTAGACGGTTTTCCCAAAGATCGGGTAAATATGCGAGAACGTTGTGAGCTAAACTTCAGCCAAAAGTGTAAAATGTTCACACTTTCACGTAATGCCAATATCGTTGTCAACGCCAAGCCGAGCGATCCATGATCGGGAGTTAACGTTACGCCAACGAGGCCAATTCCGAATCTACAGTCCGTTTTTTCTTAAATCGTCAAGTTTTTAAAATGAAGGCCAAAGCTGCTTTTTGGTATTTTCTAAATAAAATTACCATTTTATTTAATAATACACGTATAATAATCAAAAACGTTGGTAACCTTGGTTCTTCTTAATTCTTTGCAAATCTTAGGTTAGGTACGTTCGTCCTGTTCGCCACTCGTTCACTCAAATTTTCCGGGAATGAAGTACCAATTTTCCTTGTCGTCCTTCGCGACAATTTCTTTGTAGTTTAATTATAACTATTATATAATTTATAAAAGAGTTGTTGCATATCGAACCCTTGAACATTTCATTCGATGTCTATTGGATAATTTTATCTTTATTATCCTTCAAACCTCTGTTCAAGGACCCAGTGTCGAAATTACTTTTTCTTCCATTTATTCTTCTAAAAAACACACGCGTTAGTTATATGAAACCTATAACACTATCTTGATTTATAGTTAATTTACGATAGAAGTCTGTGGTGTATTGGTATAACAATGGGATGTTTTTCCATAAACGGTTCACAGGCCTTCGATTTAGCAACAATAAAAATTAATTGTCTAGTACCTCTACATATTAAATCCATTAAGCTATCTATGCTAATACAAATATGGAAAGTAATAATAAAACATTTAGTTATTCGTTTGATTATCTCTCGAAAACACAAAATTAACCGCAACAACGAATCCAAAATGTACACAAATATATGGGAAGAAGAAGTAATTGCATTTACGAACATAATTTAAGTAACTGTTGGGCAAAAATAGAAAAAGAATGTCCACATGGACAAGAAAATTGAATTTCTTAAGTGTATTATTTGATTGGAAGAGTGTGTTCTCTTGAACTTAGAAAGTTTGGCCTAATCCAATTTATTTCACACAAGATATTCTTTTCTCCTGTAAATCTACTCTATAAAGTTAAGTAGGATGTTATCTCAAAACACTTGTTGCTTTAAATTAAATGAATGAATTGAAATGAAATGAATTGAAGCCGCTAATTTAATTTAATTTGGGATTAAATAGGTTTCTCTTACTACAAAATATAAATTGTTTACATTGAAACATGTATTAGGTGTTGATATAATTATATAAAAACTCTGTAATTGATTGTGTATCAATATCAAGTCAAAAAATAAAATGCTAAGATAGCTTAGCTTCCTCATGGTATCGATGGAATAATTCACAGCAAACGCAATAAAAGGAGAGAGAAAAAATACACTAACACACGGACATGTTTCTGCCTACCCAGCATCATCAGCGTGGTTTCGAGAGTAAACGCTACCAGCGTCGCCATCTCATGTTTAGCAGTCAGAGAACTGCTCGAGGGATGGTTTGGGAAACGGTACCCGGTTTACGTCGCTGCTACCTGAACGGTAGGCATGCGTTTCTTTGGCACTAGAGGGCGCCAAGAAACGTCGAGTTTGTCGTTTTGAAAGTTGTGAGGCAACAGCGATAGAAGGTAGAGATAAAAAATTACTCTCGGAACCACGCTGATGACGCCGGGTAGGCAGAAACATGTCCGTGTGTTAGTGTAATTTTTTTTCTCTCCTTTTGTTGCGTTTGCCGTGAATTATTCCATCAATACCATGAGGAAGTTAAGCTATCTCAGCATTATATTTTTTGGTTATTGTTTCTAGGCATTTTCTGATGTGTTCCAATATCAAGTCGTTAGCAAAATACTCGATATTAAAAAGTGAATATAGTAAGTAGCATTAACTACAGTTACAGGTTGTGAATATGTTGTGAAGTTGTGTTGTAGCCGTCTAAATAAATTACTGATGTTCTTATCTCAAAATCTTCTGTTTTAAAAGAAGTAAGTAGAAAAGAAAATCAAAATTTTACGAACGTGGATATTCGCCCCTACAAAGATTATTTAAAAAAAGACATATTACTTCCGATTATGTCGGAAGTGGATGTCAACTTTCTTATTTTAAATCGAATACCTATTATTTTATCACAAACTTGGGTTCCTTTTATTTAAACAATATTGTTACCTAACACTGCGTAGGCTTTCACGGCCGGTATAACTGTTACGGCTATTAACTTTTTGCGGGTTTCGCCATGTGTCAAAATTTTCACGCGACGTTTCACCGTTCATGTTGACGGCTTCTTCAGGATAACTGAACTGATACTCCGTTTTCCGACATTCTTCTTATATTCGACCGTGATAGAACGTATGCGCAAGACTGGACATAAAATGGACTAGCCACCACCAAGAACTACGGAAAAAGGGAAGCCATAGAAATAGAAAAGAACAAGACCGCCAACGGAGAAGAAAATCATATGTTGGTTATAACGTTACAGCAATAATGAACTCTGGGTTCGAGGACGCGGAAATTGTTCTTAAGACTACGAAAATTGTAAACGAGGACGAGGACAAAAGCATCCTGCAAGTTTAATGTTTTTTGGGCGATATTTTTACGACGACAATTTAACTCGGGAAGGGTATTTGTATACTTTGCAAAACGTAGTGGGGGAAGCATTAAACCATCTCCCAAATGTATGCACATCTGACAACTAAAGAAGACATCCAAGATAGGGTCTTCAATGGAGTATGGCGTGCCAGTTATTACCCAATGATGTGTTTTTGAATGTAGACTATAATTGTTCCAAGAAATTTGTATATTTCTTACTGTAAGGCTTGTTTTTTTACGTATTTACTGTATTGTTTATCCTTGTTTTATAGTAGGTTAGGTAATGTTACAAGATATAGGAGGGTCGTTCAATAAGTAGGAAAAAGATAGAAAAACAAAGTATTTTCTGTAGATTTTTATTTACTTTTCAATATAATCTCCTACACTTATACACTTTTCCAAGCATTTCTTTGGCTTTTTTTAGCCCTCCAAAAAGTGGGATTTCGAAGGGTCTTCGAATAATTTTGCCCATCGAAACTACACAGGTGTTGCTGGAAGAGGATCATTTTCTTTTTCAAATGAGGATGTTTTTTCTCGATTACTTCATCCAACCGAGCCAATAACAACGCATAATACTTCCCAATTATAGTTTGTCCTTTTTCCAAGTAATCGGTGTGGATGATTCTTCATCTTCTTCGGCGCCGGCTCATCTCCAAAACTGTTTTGACTGTCCCTGTGCCTCCTCAGTATAGTAGTGTATGCAGGTTTCGTCCATAATTACGTATCGTCGGACAAACTCCTCAGAATTGCGACTGAGAACCAATTCGGCACCCATCTTGCTGAGATTTTTTTTACACCTAATACCTGTGGCCTCAACTATTTTGCGCACTTTGATCCGTCGATCATTCAAAACCATATCGTGGATTTTGTCAATCAATTCGGGGATATTTACTTCCATTGGGCGTCCAGAACGATGTTCACCTTTTGCGGATGTACGGCCAAATTTAAACTCATTTACGCAATTGTAAACAGTTGCTAACGCAGGAGCAGATGTGCCATGAACTTCATCCAACTCAACTTTGATCTCTTTCGGTGTTAAGCCTTTTAAATATAAGTGTTTAATCACCGCTCGGAAGTCACTTTTTTTCCATTTTTCTACATAAACAAAAATTCTTTACTTAAATCGATAATAAAATTGAAACTGTGCGATGGATATAATTGAGACTTTGACAGCTGTCTAAATAACTAATGATCCTTATTAGAAACAAACGATTTTCGATACTACGAGCGCCATCTCTTAGATTTTCTAACGACTTCTTGAACCATCCTCGTACCTAAACTTGATAAATGGTATACCGCCTGACGATGAATATTTTACCATTTAACCATGCTACACACAGTGTTACTTATTGTGGGCTTTTGCTGGAGTTGAAGCAGTGAAAATGTGACTTTTCCAAGGATGCGATCGACATCTAGAGAATAGTAAAATGTTATAAAACTTCTTTTTCGAAGAGAATTTCGCCAATTAATCAATTAAGAAGCCGATTGGAAATAAGCATTTATAGAAAAGAAACCAACACCAACAAAATAACCGCGATCAAGCACCAAAATTACAATTACCTCCTTAATTCTTAGTTATTTCTTATAGGAATATCTGGAGCAACTCCTAGCGGCCATCATTGATGATGAATGTAAAGTGACTGCCTATACAGCCTGGAGCGTGTTCGACCTCTTTGAATGGGAATACGGACACACGTACGACATAGCGCCGAAAATTTATTTTATAACTTAACTGAGTTGACGTTCCAATTGCAGATATACGTTTGGAATGCACAGCGTTGATTTCACAAATTCAAACAGACCGAGAACGCCAAAACTGTCGTCCTACGTCTACAAGAACATCATCGAAACTAGAAGTATTGACCCATCGTACGCCCCTGAAGGTTATGAGCCGTGTGCGGCTTGCGGGTTATCTAGCGCGAGTGCTTTAATCTTAAGTGCTCTTGCATGGTTATTTATTTATGTTAGAGAATAATATGGATTAATGTAATGATAAATATATCTATGTACTGAGATAAAGTTCTGTGTAGACTAAAATTAAATAAATACTAACACCAAACAAATATTTTGTTTTGATCGCCTTTCTAATAGGTGTTAGTTACTAAAGCTATTCTACATCAGTCTGAAAAATTCTCATTTTTTTGCGAATACCTAGCTGTCCCTCACTTCTTATTGTGGAACATTTCTATCAATTCTGGGCTTCTGGTTTACTAGAAATAAGGCAATTTTTCATCAGATGACTTTCCACCTTTCGCTAGCCATTTTGGAATTATTTGGCACGAACAGGATGTTCAAAATGTAGGATTTGCTTTCGGAATTTTCCAAAGAGCAAACGGAAGTTGTTTAAAATTCATCGTAAGAAGCACTTAGTAGGCGTCTAAAATGGAAAATAACATTGAAGTGGACATATTTTACATGGTGAACGTTAATACCTTATCTGCAGACTTTTTTGGTGGAGGGAGACCTTTTAAGTTTCAACAAAAACAATTTGCTACGAAATTTGTTTGTTTTTCAAAATATTCACCATTAAGAACATTCGTTCGAATCAATTCTCCAAACATCTTTTCCACTTCGAAAGTGGTGTCTTGAAAGTATTGTTCTTGATGGCTTCAGCAGCTTGTTGAGGTGTTTAAAATTGTTGTTCACGCATGTTTTGCTTGCTGCAAATCGGGTCAAATACGCGCATATATTACTCGTCGTATGTTATGTAACAGGTGGCATTGTTATGTTGAAGCATAATGCGACGTTGTCGATTGTTTTTCTTCATTTTATTGATGACTTCTAGCAAAGAAATTGTTGTAACCATTCAGCATTAACTGTTCTTCGGTTCTTCAACATATTCTTGGAGGTACTTCACGAACGAACAACTTTTGCTGGATTCAGTTCATCTAGGAACACCCAAACAGTTGATTGTTACTTAGTTTCCGGCTGGGCCGAATATATCCAAGCTTCGTCACCTGTTACGATGTTGCACACGGATTTTGTTCCCCTGGCGATTTTTTAAAGATCTTGCACCAACTGACGCGAACCTTTTATTACGCTTGGGTCAAATTATGCGGAATGTATCTGGAACAACCACCGATTTTGGCCGGACGGAAGCACAACCACGATGAAATTTGACAAACCAGTTGTAAACAATGTTTTCTAATAGTGCTTCATTACCAAAAGTTAAACGAAGTGACTAACAGTTGACGTGAAAGAATGAGAAGTGTATCAGTCGTTCTGGAGCAAAAAAGCGCTTTAAGTCGATCTATTGTTTACTTAGTCTCTGTTGCAGGATTTGGGGCCACTTACACTTACTATTATATTATATAATAAATACTTATGAAAAACTGTTTTTGCAGTGCCCTGCAAAAATATCTGTGACTTGTATAATACATTTCCCACAAAAATTATCACACCACCCCTGAAAAATCGGCGTTTTCTATGAGGCGATCTATGACAACGTACTAAAAGCTTTATTTTTTTAAGCAAGATTTTCGTCATTATTATTATCAAGAAGAAACTTTACAGATTACAGCATAAAAGATCTAGATGGGCAAATGCATATATTTCACATTTCGTAGCTCTAGAAAGTGGCTGAAGAATCATTTCATTTTGGATGTCATTCCCAGATTCGAGAGCAAACAAGCTCCTGTCTATATTGTAATTATGTTATCGCTTGAGGATGTAATTATGTCATAGCCTGACGACAATATGAAACATAATAATTTAACCGTATTGACAGACCCTTGAAAATAAATTATCTGATTAACTTTTGCGCTAAACGAAAACAATGACAAACCGACAAAAATCTAATCGATAATGGTAATCTTCATCGTGACTTCGTAGGTCTCTACAAAACTATTAACATATTCGGTAACAGTCGGTTTTTACAAAGTGCTAATGCACTAATTACTAAGCCTCCAGAAACGAGTTGCGCTTCACGAAATTAGCAGAGACTAGACAGACTCGTGTTTATTCGCCTCGCGAGAATGAATTTTTCGTGTTGTCTACTGGTTTCCCCGAGAGTCGACGAAACACGAGTCTGTCTAGTCTTTGCTAATTTCGTGAAGCGCACAGAAAATGTACTCGTTTCTGTAAGCTAACTAATTACTTCTAGTGGTGTATCGATTAAATCTACAATTAGTACATGATTTATTAGTAAATATTAGATAACAAGTAGTAACAAGCGTGCAAATAGCAATTATTATCGATAATATAGTATTTATTGGTTGTAATGATGGATTAATCCTACATTATATTAGTTCATCAATTTTTTTTGCGTATAAAGTGACAACAAGTTGGATTTACCATTTATGTTTGATATTCAGAGAGATCTGCCGAGATCCTGATAATATATAATGGTAAGTATAGACCTATTGAAAGCCGAGATAATTTCTTCTGAAGTGCGCCATCATGTGACTAGATGTTAAAGCCACACCTTGTGAAGCCTAACAACTTGCAATTCAATAATCTTAGATTATTTTATTAATATTCATTTCAAAGAGACTCTTCTATTTATACTTTAAGAGAAACATATTTATTAAGAAATTTTTCCTTTTGATTTGATAATTCCTCGTTCCAAGTTTGTCTTAATTTGGCTTTTAAATCAGCAATCGTTCTTTGGGGATCATTCCTTAAGTAGTACCCTTTAATATTTTCGAAATACGCGACGGCCAAAACAACATTTTTATATGCTGTTGGTCAAACCATCGTTTGGTTGAAAGCGAGGTACGGCGAGAGACGCCATCTTGTTGAGAAATATCGACGTCTCCCCCGTTATATTTTTCAATGTCTACCCTGCAAACTTTCTTGCAACATTCATCCTAATCAGCTCAAACTATTGGCAGGCAAAAGTTAATCGTCGAACGCGTTACTGAAAAAAAATTTTTTGTCATCAAAGAATACGCAGAACACTTCAGAAAATGCCTGGAAACAATAACCAAAACAAAATAATGCTAAGATAGCTTAGCTACCTCATGGTATTGATGGAATAATTCACGGCAAACGCAATAAAAGGAGAGAGAATGCGTTTCTTTGGCATTAGAGGGCGCCAAGAAATGTTAAAGAATACGCATCTAAAAATATTTTTAACGGCCATGAAACCGTTTTATGTTTTCGCGCTTTCTCTACAAAAACTTTCGCTTAAAAAAAAGAAAAGTGCACCGGCGGTAAAGCTTCAAAAGATCGTCTCACAATTCTACTTTGTGGGAGTATGATTGAAGAAAAGGAAAGCCCTTTTGGTTGGAAAATCCACGAACCCAAGGTGCTTCAAGGTAAATTATCCGTAGAGTGGAAATTCAATAAAAAAGCATGGATGACACGCGATATTATGTCTGAATGGTGGATGAAGTTTGACAGAAAAATGCAACGACAAAAACGTAATGCGCTTTTATTTTTAGATAATGCCACGTCGCAAAAGAATGTGGCAACATGTCTGTTTTTCACGGTTATTATGTTGCTATTCTTAAAATGGTTTTGACACAATATTAATATTATTCACGTCGAGTTTTTGTATAACCATGACATGATTCGAACCCGGAACGCGTTTCGTTTTAACTAACTCTGGCCGTGGAAGCCTACGTTATTATTTCAACTTTAATATTATATAAACCTGGCGATAATTGTCATCGTATTTGCCATGGTTGAACAGAATTGTTCAATAATTTAAATCATTAGATCATCATCTATAGATTTGATCCTATCTGGCCGGCCTCACCTAGCGTAAAGTTCGTCCACTTGCACAAGGGTAATATTCACGATGTTCGACTACGTGCTCATTGCACACAAAAAAAATGACTTTTTGATACATGTTGCGGTAAAGAGAAGTAAAGGACCGTTAGAATGAGTGGTCACAAGACCCATCTTCCCTATTCAAATTTTAAGGGCGGGGACTGCTGCATGCCCAGGAATGATTTTAAATCGTCATTAAAAGTAGTCCCCCTTGATATGAAAATAGACAGGTTTCGGAATTTTATATAAATCGCAGCAGGTAAAGAGTTACTTGAGGTGGATCGTTTCCATCGAAATGCTCTGATTTTTAATTTCACAAAAAAAAAAAAATCCTCGGCGTAGAATTTAAAGCACTGCAATGAGAGTGTTCCCCATTACCGTAAATGGATTCAAGACAAGTCAATTTGTAAGAACCTATCCCGGTTGATATACTTTTGTGGACGACTATACACACACGACACAAATTATGGACGTCTAGACTATTCATAATATTAATGGACATTCGCACAACAGTTTTATCTGCGGAAATTTCGCTTTATTGATCTTCGAGATACGATCTTAAATGGCAAACATTTCCATAGACTTTAAATTAATAGGTGTTATAGCACAGCAATAATAAATATCGCCCGATGTTATCTCTTCAATCGAATAATAAAGTAAATCCGCAGATATAATATTTCGATAGCGGAAGGTTATATATAAAGCTACCGAAAGAGGATGATTTTCTTTAAATTCGCCATGGTAGCGATTAAACAACTCTTGTCGATACTCCTCCTGGCGTAAGTATCTATCACAGGAATAACAAATTTTCGATGAGAAATCTTTTCTTTTAGGTGTCTGATTGAGGCACAGGATTATGAATTTGGTGTCGACTTCAAGTTCGGTGTAGCCACGTCTGCATATCAGGTGGAAGGAGCTTGGGATGTAGGAGGTAAGTGAAATGTTAAAAATTTCCTCGGACAATAACGAATTAGTTCCGTGAGAAAATTTAAGAGAAGATATGGCGTTATATCAACGTAATATTGAATTTGAACGAGTTCCTAATTACGTAACTTCCCTCATTAAACTTTACTATTACATCCATTACCAAGCCAACCTTAACTGCCAACTCGAGTTCAACTCAGATAAGTAATAATGCAATATACAAGTTGATTCGAATAGGTTCCTTCGAAACAGCACTAGTAATAGAATTTTGTTAAATGAATACGTAGAGGATTGGTTTTGTATTGGGTAAGTTCTCAAATCGAATCTGATAATCTTCTCTATAATTTTCTACGGCTTAAAATTAAAAAAAAAAGTATATTAATCGGAGGTAATCGGAGTCGAAGGGCAGAATGAAAGAGGAAACTCCTTTAATTGAAGTTTATGGATGTACACTGCCCTTCCGTGCAGTTCGGTGATACAATAAAAATCTATTATATCACACTGTATACAATTATTAATACATAAAATTAGAAAAATATTAAGCATACGCTCTTTTCTAGGGGATTAAAGCCATAAATTATTATGCAAAGTAGAAATATGGCGACAACCACAATAAAGTCCCTTTTATTATCATTCCAAGAATTTGTCGGAAGTACCGATCTTTTGAAACGGGTCGTTTGGGGATTATTAACGAACAATACATTTGGGAAATATACCGCAACATCACTCTTGTTTATTTATCACGAGCGTAAAGATATAAATTTGCTTCATTTTATTGTTAAACGTGCGTTGGTGTGCATCTGTTGTTTTTGCGCGAAAGTTTTAAGAAAATTTACTTCAAAATGGCGCGTGGCAAGCCTACCAATGTAGAAAAACGTCCACGCATTATTACGCTGTTTGAAGAAGGATATTCGGGGCGACAAATTGCTGAAAAAATAAATATGAGAAGTTCAACAGTAAATGACATCATAAAGAGATATCGGACAACTGGAATTATAGAAAATCGTGTTCGTCCTGGAGCATCTAGGAAAACAACAAAAGCTGAAGATTACAGAATTGTATTATTAAGCAAACGCAATAGAAAATTAACAGCGCCACAAATAGCAGCCGAAGTAAATCGCGGCCGTGAAGAACAAGTTTCGGCGAGTACGGTAAAACGTCGACTTCAACAAGCGGACCTTCATGGACGCATTGCCGTTCGAAAACCCTTATTACGTCGGGGCAACAGAGCAAAACGGCTACAGTGGGCCCGTTCTCATCTAGATTGGTCGTTAGATGATTGGAAACACGTGCTTTGGAGTGACGAGTCAAAGTTTGAGGTTTTTGGTCAAAATCGACGAGTTTATGTCCGAAGATCTAAAACCGAAAAAATGATCCCGGAGTGCATTGTGCCTACAGTGAAGCAAGGGCGTAGTTCTGTGTTAGTGTGAGGATGTTTCTCCTTTGCTGAGACGGGAGATTTATGCAGAGTGCAGGGTGTAATGAGGAATCAAAATTATTTTGCAATACTCCAAAATCATGCAGTGCCATCAGGATTGCGTATAATAGGCCGTAACTTTACATTCATGCATGACAACGACCCAAAGCACACTGCGTTAGTGTGTAAGAACTATCTAAAGGAGCAAGAAGAACAGCACACCCTGCAAGTAATGACATGGTCCCCACAAAGCCCAGATTTGAACCCGATAGAGTTGCTGTGGGATGAACTGGACAGGAGGATCCGAAAAATATGCCCAACTTCACAAGAACATTTACGGAATATTCTGCAACATGAATGGATTAATATTCCACAATCCGTTTTAACAAAACTTATCGAAAGAATGCCTAGAATAGTTCGAGCGGCGATTAACAGCAAAGGAGGTTTTTTCGATGAAAAAAAAATATAATGTTCAGTATGTTATATTATGCGAGAATAACTTTTTATTTATTTATTTTTGTCTTTTTTACCTGTACATACAATAAAATTGCATTTTGTTTTTAGTTTCGTTTGTTTCTGTAACCTTTTCATGTTTTTTACTAACCGACCGAACTTCTCTGAACGGCAGTGTACAAAGCATCGTAATTTTACGTTTTTTGTAAACGATTATTGAGCATTCTTTACTTGCACTGGGCGCACGTTTCAACAGCTAAGCTATCATCATCATCAGTAAAACTGAAGCAAGAGACTAAGCGAAAAACTAACCTAATATATTAATTATAAATTATGTAAATAAAAAAACGCAAATGCAAAACTAAAGTATGCAATCTCGAAGCAAACAATTTTAAAATGTTCTTTATGTTTTTGACTAACTTTTATATTAACAACATTATGATCATTTTCAAGCATACATAGAGCAACACTTGATATATCAAACCTTCTGAATTTGAGATGAGCTAAATCTTCAACCGAAGTCCAGTCTTCTGTGGAAGATGAGGATCGACGCATTCTCGAAACAGCTGTCCCGGATTAATCAATTAAACTCGTGTAGTGCGGAGGTTGCCGATACTTTTGTGTTGTGTGCCGTACAATCCCACAATCCTTGCTATCATTATTACTTATTCTTTATGTTCACTATGTTCTATCCCTTTTTCTGTCTTAGTTGTTCTAATGTGCCGCCGAGTGGTTTTTCCTTACATATAAAACCAACCCCACTACAAGTGATGTTAAAATACTCGACCTCCTACAGCACTACACCCTTAGAAATTTTTTAAAGACCCTGTAAGCGACGTTTTGATTTTGCGATACCTTTCTTTTTGAAGTCATAAGTAAAGTTCGCCACTTTCCGTGCGCTTTACGAAATTAGCAGCGACTAGACAGACTCGTGTTTCGTCGACTCTCGGGAAAACCAGTAGGCAACACGCAGCTTACTTGTTATTGTCCAGCAGTTAACATCTATGAACGTTCGTTATATGGAATAATGCTTCTGCAGCCGCTATAGTAGTAGTACGCGAAACATTTTATATAAAAATACTTGGGTGGTGCGGAGTATGCCGATACTTTTGTGTTATTTGAAACTGAGAAAACAATTCTAAGGTCGAAGTTTGGTGACCGTAAGACAACACAACAAGAAGTGTGCGTCCTCGACGAATACCGAATAGGAAATAGAGAAGTCTGTTGTGAGCAAAACTTTGAAGCCTTTTCGCGAAACAGGTCATGTGAAGGCTCTTTCTGGATCTGGAGCACAAAAGATTGCAACTAATGAGGACGAAAGTCAATCGTGTCGTTTGAAATCGCCGAAAATCTACATTCTTCTGGACATTGTCAATCGTCTTTAGATCATCATGTAAGATTTTGATGAACTTGTTGAACTTTGCGAATTGATGATGGACAAAACTAACGACGTACATTTAACTAACAAAGTTGGGCCATTTTTTTTCTGGAAATGGGTGTCAGGAAGTCCTCATCAGATGATGCAGTACCATACCCAAAGGGCACAAAAAAATAAACGGTCTTTATCGATGAAAATTTTCTGGAAGAACCAATGAAGAGAGGATCGAAGAAGAATTAATAGACAATCATTTAAATCCCGATATTTGGTTCCAGCAAGATGGGGTGTCACTTTATTGTCAATCCATTGTTGGAAATTATTAAATGAAACTTTCCCAAACTATTGGATAGGAAAAAGGGGAACTGTAGAATGGCCATCACGATCACCAGATCTCACTACGTGCCACTTCTTCTTACGGAGTAACTGAAAAAGCGATTCGCGACTTCCTTGGCAGGTTAGGTCACTATCTGTTTTTAATACTGCGCACTTTGAACATTTGACTTAGATTTTTTTAATGTCTTTTCGAATAAAAACATGTTTGAACTATCTTCTTGGTTTCCGGGTCGGAACCGCATCGTTGTGGTTTCTTCTACCGATGTTCCATCCTAGCAAAAACCTTAATTTTTTTTTTATAAAGATTATTTTAACACTTTATAATTACAAAAAATAACTTTAGAAGGCTGTAGAAGTATTATTCCATTCAACTTGAAAACACTGTACAATGTATATTGATATAATTCTTAGAAAAGGGTGCAAGTATTTGGGATTGGATGACCCATACGTATCCCGATTACATAGCAGACGGTAACAATGCCGATGACACCTGCAGGGCGTACTACAAAACCTCAGAAGACGTAGAACTGCTGAAGGAACTAGGTGTTCACTTCTATCGTTTTTCCATCTCCTGGTCTAGGCTTTTTCCCACGGGCCATACGTACTACGTGAGCGAAGACGGTCTGCGTTACTACAACGAGCTAATCGACGAATTAGACGCCAATAATATAATTCCCATTGTCACCATGTTCCATTGGGATTTGCCGTTGGCCATGCACGAGATCGGCGGCTGGACAAATCCGCTAATGGCGACATATTTCGTAGACTACGCTCAAAAACTGTTCGAATTCTTCGGCGATAGGGTGAAATACTGGATTACCTTTAATGAACCGTATCAATTTTGCCATCAAGGTTATTCTAGCGGCGGATTGGCACCCGGTTACGTACAAGATGGATATGGAGGATATTTATGTGGACATACCGTACTTCTTGCTCACGCGAGGACATTTAAATTGTTCAATGAGAAGTTTAGGTACAATATAACTGGTAAGTTCCGCTACACCTATGCTTCACCATTTGTTCTTCTCTTATTTAAATTTAAGGCCAAGTTGGAATTACCCTTGATAGTTTATGGTTTGAGCCCGAAGAAGAAGACGACCCAACGGCTGCCGAAACCAGCATGCAAATGATGGTAAAAAATAAAAATTCTTGGAAAGACGAATTTTAAATTGAAAATATCTTTCATAAGCTTGGATGGTTTGCACACCCAATTTTCTCCTCCGCTGGCGATTACCCGCCCATCATGAGGAATAGAATCGACGCCTTGAGTGCAGAAGAAGGGTTTAGTAGAAGTAGACTACCGACTTTCACTTACGACGAAGTCGATCTAATCAAAGGCTCCGCCGATTTCTTCGGACTCAACCATTACACCAGCGCTATTTGCAGAAATGCTACCGAAAATCAGTTCTCAACGCCATCCCTTAACAAGGACACCGGCGCTTATTGTTACAAACCCGACGATTGGGATACGGCGGCCTCTACTTGGTTGAAAGTTGTACCTTGGGGATTCAGAAATTTGCTAAATTGGATCAGAAGGGCGTACGGCAATCCGCCCGTATTCGTCACCGAAAATGGTTACTCGGATAGTACCGGAACTTTAAACGATTGCAAGCGAGTTGATTTTTACAACGTAAATTAATACGTGATTGTTAGCATGTTGGCATTTATTTGCTTATTGTTTTCTAGGATTACATGGAAGCCCTACTAGGAGCAATTGTGGAAGATAACTGCCGAGTAGTCGCGTACACGGCTTGGAGTTTTTTGGATAACTTCGAATGGACGCAAGGTTACAGGTATTTTGCTAATTTTTTTTTTAACGAACTTCATCTAGAACCGGCGTGATATTTTAGAGAGAAATTTGGACTTCACTATGTCAATTTTAATGATCCAGATAGAGAAAGAACACCGAAACGGTCAGCGAAAGTCTTTACTAATACTATCCAAACCAGGAAAATTGATAGAAGTTACATACCAGATGGTTTTGAAGTTTGCGGGTATGTTTTTAATAATTACCGCATTACTTGACAATTTTTTTCATGTGATTCGGGTACAGAAGCTTTTTCTATCTACCTATACAGGGTGTCATAGGATAAGCTTATATCAGAAACTAAGCAGATTTTGTTCGAGGGGGCAAATTAAACTTAAGCTAATTTTGTCTTTTCAAACTGAATAATTTACAAAAATATACAGAATGTATTATTTAAATAAATAAAAAAGTTAAGGGCACTTCCGGTTAATCCGGAAGTGTAGTAACTACAACAAAGTGTAAATCAGATGCACTATACGTCAATTCACTTACCTACCTAAGTTTTATCAAGGCAATCGTTTTCGTTCCATACTTACGACTTAATCGAATTAGTTTAACTAGCAAATGTTTAAAACATGTACAGAGATGAGGAAGAGGAATACGCCTTCCCACCAGACTTCAAATTCGGCGTAGCTACTGCATCTTACCAAGTGGAAGGCGCTTACAACGAAGAAGGTAAACACCTCCGCGTTGCAGATTTATCTGTTTTAATTCCGTATTCTTCTTTAAATAGGCAAGGGTGAGAACATCTGGGATTATCTAACCAACAATAGCCCGCATCTGATTAGCGATGGAAGCAACGGCAACATAGCTTGCGATACTTACCACAAAACAGTAGAAGATGTGCAACTATTATCAGATTTAGGAGTGGATTTTTATCGATTCTCGATATCGTGGTCCAGAATCCTGCCGGGTGGTCACGTTAATTACTCGAATCCTGAAGGAATAGCCTATTATAACCGTTTAATCGACGCTCTAATAGCACGCGGGATAAGCCCTGTCGTTACTATGTTCCATTGGGATCTGCCGCAACCCCTACAAGAGATCGGAGGGTGGCCTAGTCCGGTACTTGTCGATACCTTCGAGGACTACGCTGATATTCTGTTTTCAAATTTTGGCGCTAGGGTAAAACAGTGGATTACCTTCAACGAGCCGTATCAGATTTGCGCAGAAGGTTATTCTCACGGCAGACTTGCTCCTGCTTATACTCAAGAGGGTATTGGAGGCTATTTATGTGGACATACCGTGCTGCTTGCTCACGCTAGGGCTTACAGACTCTATGAGTCGAATTACAAGGCGTCACAAAATGGTAGTGGTGCAAATTGCATATACAATAGTCTCTTATTATCCTTGTTACAGGTAAAGTTGGCATTACCGTTCATGGCTTGTGGGCAGAACCAGAAACGGATTCCGCCGCTGATCAAGAAGCAGCTAACACTCACATTCAAATGCATGTAAGCGCTATCATTTTGATTGCTTTATAATTGACTGATCAAAAGCGTTCAGAGCTAATACGATAAACTGACAAAAATATATTCAACAAAATATTCATCAATGCACCAGATGTCGCCTGGAAATGTATTACTTGTTGGTTTGGAAATTAATGGTATAAGCTGAAAGGCAAATTGCAGTGTGAGGTAAAGAAGTACTCTAGGCAACTCTGAAGATGCCGCAGAGGCAGAAACACGTGCGTTTCCTAGTGCTTTCACTCCTCACATTGCTTTTACCGTGAGTCATCAGCATACAACAAACAACAAAATAAAATACAGTTGGTTGGAGCAATAGATACTTAGAACGGCAAAAATTGAAACCCCAATTATCCAATGTAAACTAAAGCACGTGACTTTATTTAATTTTTTAGTTTGGTTGGTTCTTACATCCAATCTTCTCCACAACCGGTGATTATCCAGAAGTTATGAAGGATAGGGTTGAGGCAATGAGTGAGGAAGAAGGGTTCAGCAGATCCAGATTACCAGTTTTTACCAGCGCTGAAATCGAAATGATAAGAGGTAGCGCCGACTTTTTGGGCTTCAACCATTACACCTCTACCGTCTGTTCGGGCGTTGGAACAAACGAAGCCGAAAGACCTTCGCATGTAGCGGATCGAGGAGGCAGATGCTTTATTCCTTCCGAATGGGAGCACGCAGCTTCTCCTTGGTTGCACGTGGTACCGTGGGGCTTCAGAAAATTGCTGAAATGGATCAAGGACGAATACAACAATCCAGAAGTAATAGTTACTGGAAACGGATATTCCGACACTGGCGGCTTGGACGACTGCAACAGAATTGAGTATCTTAATGTAAGTTGATTGTGTAGGATGAGCGGAGAATGTATCATACATGCTATAAGTGAAATTATCAGAATTGTAGTGTTTTTTCCGCTGATTAGGGAGGATTCTGTGCTAAATTCATCGTAATTCTTATAGGTATAATTGTTGTTCAAAATTTCACACAGTATGAATTTACAGCAATATTTGGAGGCGCTTTTGGAAGCGATTCATGAAGATGAATGTAATGTGGTCGCATATACGGCTTGGAGTTTCATGGACAATTTTGAATGGATGAAAGGATATACGTAAGAATTTTAAGCTGCTAATGAATATTTGAGGGGATAACTTCTCTGTTATGTTACAGCGAACGATTTGGATTGTATGCGGTCGACTTCGACGATCCAAACCGAGCGAGATCGCCGAAAATGTCTTCGTACGTTTTTAGCAATATTATAAGTACTAGAAGAATAGATTGGAACTATATACCAGAAGATTTCGACACATGTCGGTGGTGAAGGAGGAAGAAATGGAGCAAATTAAATTAAATATTGTGATAGAGAGATTGTAACATTTTTAATTACTCAATAAATCGAAAAAACATACCACATGTTGGAAAACCATCTGATTTCAATTGATTCCTCTACTCATTGTTTGGAAGTAAAAAAAATGAAGACCAAAATAAAAAATAACCGCGTAAAAGCAATAATTGCAACTAAAGCACTTTTTTGATGCTTAAAAGAAG
The DNA here is from genome assembly GCA_902654985.2 of Oryctes borbonicus. Classification (NCBI taxonomy): domain Eukaryota; kingdom Metazoa; phylum Arthropoda; class Insecta; order Coleoptera; family Scarabaeidae; genus Oryctes; species Oryctes borbonicus. The sequence continues at coordinate 2,200,526 of LR736875.1, forward strand.
GCTCTCGAAATTTAACTTTGTCTTTTGCTAATCTTCTCAAATAATTTCATCTCTCAGATGAAATGTCAAATTTTGAACAATTTGAAACTGGTCTTGCCACGTGGAAGATAATATCGATATAAGGGGGAGACAAAACATAAACCGGCTGCTGTACACGGTGTCCCTAAAGATATACACAAAATTAGTACTTCTTTTTTAATATTATTGCAATATATTTGTTACATTTAACAGAGTAAGGATGTTGTCAATAATCTGTGTAGCAGAGAGACAATTCAATAAATTCAACCATAGAGGGTGTTCCAAACAAGCTGAAATTTTCTGTTAAAATAACAGACCGCATAGAGTGTCTTTCAGAAGTATTTTCGTATATTCAGGATAATTGATAAGTAGTGGACCGGACATCTAGTTCCTTATTTGAAATGGAACAGCCTGTATATTATTATGTTCTTAGTTTCCTCGTCTAGAAATAAACCAATATAACATGACTATTTCTAGATATTTTTATAAAATCCTTTCTTTCTAATGTCATTTTTTATGAGATTGCGTTGTATACTTACCTCTATATAGATCTGGTATTAAATCACTTACGACAAATACAGGATGCCCAGTATTGATGATCAAAGATACGTATTTTCTTTTTAAATAGAACCAAATACTTTTCTCTATCCACAGTATAGGAAACTTACGTCTAATGTTTTTCTTGTACATTGATGTACACTGCCGTTCAGTGAAGTTCGGTCATACAATAAAAGTCTATTATATCACACTGTATACAATTATTGATACATAAAATTAGAAAAATATTAAGCATGCACTCTTTCCTAAGGGATTAAAGCCATAAATTATTATGTAAAGTAGAAATATTGCGACAACCACAATAAAGTCCCTTTTATTATCATTCCAAGAATTTCTCGGAAGTGCCGATCTTTTGAAACGGGTCGTTTGGGGATTATTAACGAACAATACATTTAGGAAATATACCGCATATCACTCTTGTTTATTTATCGCAGGCGTAAAGATATAAATTTGCTTCATTTTACTGTTAAACGTGTGTTGGTGTGCATCTGCGTTTTCGCGCGAAAGTTTTAGGAAAATTTACTACAAAATGGCACGTGGCAAGCCTACCAGTGTAGAAAAACGTTCACGCATTATTACGCTGTTCGAAGAAGGATATTCGGCAAATTGCTCAAAAAATAAATATGAGAAGTTCAACAGCAAATGACATCATAAAGTGATATCGGACAACTGGAACTATAGAAAATCGTGTTCGTCCCCGAGCATCTAGAAAAACAACAAAAGCTGAAGATTTGAGAATTGTATTATTAAGCAAACGCAATAGAAAATTAACAGCGCCACAAATAACAGCCGAAGTCAATCGCGGCCGTGAAGAACAAGTTTCGGCGAATACGGTAAAACGCCGACTTCATGGGCGCATTGCCATTCGAAAACCCTTATTACGTCGGGGCAACAGAGCAAAACAGCTACAGTGGGACCACTCTCATCTAGATTGGTCGTTAGATGATTGGAAACACGTGCTTTGGAGTGACGAGTCAAAGTTTGAGGTTTTTGGGCAAAATCGACGAGTTTATGTCCGAAGATCTAAAACCGAAAAGTGATCCCGAACTGCATTGTGCCTACAGTGAAGCAAGGGCGTAGTTCTGTGTTAGTGTGGGGATGTTTCTCCTTTGCTGGGACGGGAGATTTATGCAGAGTGCAGGGTGAAATGAGGAAGGAAAATTATTTTGCGATACTCCAGAATCATGCAGTGCCATCAGGATTGCGTATAATAGGCCGTAACTTTGCATTCATGTATGACAACGACCCAAAACACACTGCGTTAGTGTGTAAGAACTATCTCAAGGAGCAAGAAGAACAGCACACCCTGAAAGTAATGACATGGCCCCCACAAAGGCCAGATTTGAACCCTATATAGTTGTTGTGGGATGAACTGGACGGGAGGATCCGAAAAATACGCCCGACTTCACAAGAACATTTACGGAATATTCTGCAACATGAATGGATTAATATTCCACAATCGTCATATACGTCATTAATTAAAACGCCGCGACATCACGACAAAGTTGCCAATGTTCTGTTTGTCAAAATGGAAACCAGCTATTAAGTTACTGTTAAATAATATTATTATTGATATTCGTTGAATAAACAAGTCCGTAATTCGCTAAAATCCCATTTACTGTTAATATTAATGATGATCATCTTTCAAAAGCACGATTTAATATTTGTATTAACATTACCAGCAGTGGAAACACAACAAAAACCAAGTATACACAAGAAATTTAATCGGAATCATCATTGCTTTAAGTACATCTATTCTAATCCAATCAACGACTGCATCATCACGTAAAAATTATAACGCATCCGGTGAATAATCTAAAAACATTAGCATTTGGTAAACGACGTCCAGTTAATTGCGCTGCTCGAGCTATTGCTATTCGACGCACCAAAAGCCATCAACACATCGTTATATTCACGATTTGAGCAGTTTAAGCTATTTTTCAAACGTTAAAATACAAAAACCGTATCTTTTGAACGACAAGAATTTGTTTTTTGCAAGTTAGAAAATATTGGTCAGATCAAAAAATTATAAAGGGGCATCCATTTCAGTCTTTGATGCTTAACATCACCCCATAGTTCGTGTCCGCGAATTTCTTAACACCCTGTATATATTATAATTTGAATATGACTTAAGATGACATAAAGATGTTTATTGATTATACGCAAGCAAAATACGTGTTAAGTATGCTTGTTTCTCTGATGTCGAGAGATCAATTCAATCGTGAAGTATCTGCCTTTGTTATCGGCGACATTCTTAAATTGGTTGGACATGTTTGATGCACATCATCTATCTTTTTCGGCGATCTCGCACGTCAAAACGATAACAGCTGCTCCGTAGTACACAACACTACAACACTCGCAATTATCGTTTGACACATGATTTATTGGCGAAACACGCCTGCAATGCGTTCCTCTCATCTCTAAAATCAAGAAGATAAAATTCTGCTTCATACAAGGGCCTAGCCGTAGTAGAAGGAGAAGGGTAACCCCATAATTTTAGGACGATAGTACTTTATCACATTTTGCCTCAGAATTTAACGAAGATTCTAAAAATGTAAAAGAGTCACGTTCAATTAAAAAAAAGTACAACTTTGGATAGCTACGAACTTATGAGGCACTCGTAAGTCTCAATAAAATTTCAAATCGTGTTCAACAGGCAAAAACCAACACAAAGGTACAATTTTGTCAAACTTGTCGGTAAGGAAGTACACTGCCGTTCAGAAAAGTTCGGTCGGTTGGCAAAAAACATGAAAAGGTTACAGAAACAAACGAAACTAAAAACAAAATGCAATTTTATTGTATGTACAGGTAAAAAAGACAAAAATAAATAAATAAAAGGTTATTCTGGCCTAATAGAACATACTGAACATTATTTTATTTTTTCATCGAAAAAACCTCCTTTGCTGTAAATCACCGCTCGAACTATTCTAGGCATTCTATCGATAAGTTTTGTTAAAACGGATTGTGGAATATTAATTCGTTCATGTTGCAGAATATTCCGTAAATGTTCTTGTGAAGTTGGGCATATTTTTCGGATCCTCCTGTCCAGTTCATCCCTCAACAGCTCTATAGGGTTCAACTCTGGGCTTTGTGGGGGCCATGTCATTACTTTCAAGGTGTGCTGTTTTTCTTGCTCCTTTAGATAGTTCTTCCAAACTAACGCAGCGTGTTTTGGGTCGTTGTCATGCATGAATGTAAAGTTACGGCCTATTATACACAATCCTGATGGCACTGCATGATTCTTCGGTATTGCAAAATAATTTTCCTTCCTCATTACACGCTGCACTCTGCATAAATTTCCCGTCCCAGTAAAGGAGAAACATCCCCACACTAACACAGAACTACGCCCTTGCTTCGCTGTTGGCACAATGCAGTTCGGGATCAGTTTTCGGTTTTAGATCTTCGGACATAAACTCGTCGATTTTGCTCAAAAACCTCAAACTTTGACTCGTCACTCCAAAGCACGTGTTTCCAATCATCTAACGACCAATCTAGATGAGAACGGGCCCACTATAGCCGTTTTGCTCTGTTGCCCCGACGTAATAAGGGTTTTCGAATGGCAATGCGTCCATGAAGGTCCGCTTGTTGAAGTCAACGTTTTACCGTATTCGCCGAAACTTGTTCTTCACGGCTGCGATCGACTTCGGCTGCTATTTGTGGCGGCGTTAATTTTCTATTGCGTTTGCTTAATAATACAATTCTCAAATCTTCAGCTTTAGTTGTTTTCCTAGATGCTCCGGGACGAACACGATTTTTTATAGTTCCAGTTCTCCGTTATCGCTTTATGATGTCATTTACTGTTGAACTTCTCATATTTACTTTTTCAGCAATTTGTCGCACCGAATATCCTTCTTCAAACAGCGTAATAATGCGTGAACGTTTTTCTACACTGGTAGGCTTGCCGCGCGCCATTTTGAAGTAAATTTTCTTAAAACTTTCGCGCAAAAACGACAGATGCACACCAACACACGTTCAACAGTAAAATGAAGCAAATTTATATCTTTACGCCCGTCATAAATAAACAAGAATGATACTGCGGTATATTTCCTAAATGTATTGTTCGTTAATAATCCAGAAACGACCCGTTTCAAAAGATCGGTACTTCCGAGAAATTCTTGGAATGATAATAAAAGGGACTTTATTGTGGTCGTCGTAATATTTCTACTTTACATAATAATTTATGGCTTTAATCCCTTAGAAAAGAGTGTATGCTTAATATTTTTCTAATTTTATGTATTAATAATTGTATACAGTGTGATATAATAGATTTTTATTGTATGACCGAACTTCACTGAACGGCAGTGTAGATCGCAAAGTATTGACTTCCTTATAAGATAAAATTTGCCAGACAATCCAAAAAATCCCTAACATACGTCTGCTGTTTTCACTATTAATTGTAAAAATGAACAAATATTCTCTTTTGGTCTTATGGAACAGTATTCATGGAGTATTCAATATACACGTCATGTCGTTTGTCAAAATTGCATCAGCATTATTACATTAACGAATTAGGTTTTGTTTTAAGTAAAAAATATATGTTGTATTTAGAGAAAGTTATATCTCAATAATAACAGAACAGCAATTTAAAATTTGTCGCTAACGTAGATGGTAGATGAGAGATTCAATTCAAGTGACCTAATGTTTAAATTATTATTAAATATCTCAAACATTTATAAATCGATGATTCTGTATGAATGTCATTGTTTGGTATTATCAAGAATAAAAGTATTTTTGATATACCGGATGAGTTTTTTTCCGATACGATCAAATGGAGAAAGAATTGTAGATTCGCCAGCTCAATAAAACTGAACTTTGGAAGAAAGTGAAAAGGAGAAAGTTGTAGGCAATTTTTTAGTTAAACCATAATTTTTGAGATGAAAAGGAGAAAGTTGTAGGCAATTTTTTAGTTAAACCATAATTTTTGAGATG